>ONZK01002539.1:43627-55229 GCA_900322385.1 Pharnaceum exiguum | reverse complement strand
GCAAAAAGAAGTAGCCCCCCCCCCCCCCAAACAAAAAAGAAAAGAAAAGAAGCGACAAACACAAGCAGCTTCTTGTTGTTACAAAATGCGGACACTGATTAATCCAGTGGATTGTACAAAAACACACGTAAAACAGAATATATTTGCCAGCCAATTGCAAAAACAACTGAAGGGATGTTCTTACTCAGGTGGCATATAGCCAAATGTCCCCACAAGGCGAGTAGGCAAGGTTGCATTTCCAACTTCAGCTAGTTTTGCAAGTCCAAAATCTGCAACCTGCAAGGATGATTAAAATTGCAGTTCTACGAGCATATTCTTTACATGCCAAAGAAGAATAGGTATACCTTGGTTTGGAAGTTCTTGGTTATTAGTATATTTGCAGGTTTGATATCACGGTGAACATATACAGGAACTGTATGCTCATGAATATATTCAAGAGCCCTAGCTGAATCAAGAGCAATTTGCACCCTTGTAGACCATGGAAGTGGATCTCTTCCTGAGGAACATACAGATCTTCTTGATATCAACACCACAGCAAATCTATCTTCTTGAAGCATAAAGAACAAAATAGATAATGCACCTGAGTTCCGCAGATGCTGGCTCAAGTTTCCATTGTCAATGAACTCATAGACGAGAAAGAGAGAACCTTCCACACAGTATCCAAGCAAACGGACCTGCAAAAGAATTTTCAAAAAGCAAATATACTAACAATTAAATTTTATTGATAATAATAACAAAAAGAAGAAGAAAAAAAAGAACCCTGACTACAAGTGTCTGTGGGTGGGTGGGTGGGTGGGTGGGCGCTCGCTTGTTTGACCTAAAGGGATTTGGCAAGTGAATGGACACAAGTGTAGCTAGCCCGATCCAGATTAAAAGCTAAAGCCCACAACCTGCATGCTAACTCCCACTTATAAAACATTCACTCTCCTGACCTTTTCATGTGGGAAAACTTTTTCACTTTCCATACTAAGTGTTCCAACTTCACATGTGGAAACCCCACAAAATATATAGTGCTAACTAAATGTAACTTTTCTATTGAAGATTGAAAAACTACAAGATGAAGATGAATAGTTACCAACAAGACAAACCGATGGATATAGATAGTTACCAACTAAACAATCACTAAAATTATGTTACTGTTTAACAGGCATAAATTTCAAACTGCTAGTCTACTTCTATAACTGAAACTCAACTTCTACTGCTAATAGATGAAAGTAACAAAGAAAATCCTATCCTGCAAATAAATTGACCTATTCAGCCAAAAAAAGAAGAGAAAGCCAGTTAAGCTGTCTGGACAATTCTTAAAGCTGTGATGGACACCATATTAGTAAATTTTATTCTCATCTGTCACACTACCTTGCCCTCCATAATTCCAAAGACACGAGAGCATAATTGCGAAACCCCCTAAATGTTAACCAATCTGATTATATGCAGCTGCGAACACCACAGTTTCTCAGAATTAGGCTTCATCACTAGAACAGTTTTTTGATTTCTTTCCATTTCTGTAGTTTTGCTAAGCTGTGCACACATGGACATACCCTCTCTCTGCCAGTTTAGTAATCTTAGTCAAGGTAGGACGTTCAGACGGTAGCTGAGATGGCGACCCCTCACCGAAAGTTGAGGGTTTCCCCCTTATCCCCTTCTACTTGGTGGAGCCATCTTCCCAACATCGGGGGGGTGCCAAGTCAGGATTACGCATAATGAAACCTTCTACGGCTTTTCCAGAGCCTGTGTTTATAATAGGGTATTATTGTGCAGTGGACGACACTGGGACTAACATATATCAGGAGTCAGGATTCAGTTGGGTAACAAATTCACTACAAGACAGAGAACTTGCAACCTGAAATCCCAAATCCTAATTCAACTTGATGGCTCACAATTCACTTGGAAAAACTCAGATCACAATTATCAGTACACACCAGTCAAACCACCAAGATAAATCCAGCTTGTTGCTGCAGTACGGGATTGATGAAGGCAAGGCTAACTCCATAAGTGTGTATGTTGACATCAGTGGAAATATGGAAAGCCTGCCAGAATACCTACAAGGCCTCTGCTAATCAGGGGAGGTCGAGTATACACAGCTTTATCACCACAAAACAGTTAGGTTGTTCCTATAGACCCTACATTATAACTTCATAGAGAAAGACACAAACAAATTACCTAAGCCATGTTGATTCATACTTACACCCTATAGCCCAAAGCTAGAAAACCCATAAACAGCACTTTCTACACCATCTGTAAAAGATGCAGAAACAGATATATCTCGAAGTTCTTTTCTCAAACAATGCTGTCATAAACATACTCCATTATTCTAATTAGTTTATCAGTGACACTGACATTTCTCTCAAGACAAATAAATTACAAGGACATATCTCACATTCTATGCTATCACTAAGAAACATTTTAAATTATTTATAGGCATCTTTTCAATCTACTTCAATTAACCACGCAATACCTCATGAAAATTTCATCACATGGAAGAGAAAGCCCTAAACAGAGTAGCATCATTAGGAAAACACTAGATCACCATGATACTTCTCACTAACAGAACACTGACGCATATTGAGTAGGCTACATAGTAAGAACACGACACCTATAGAGGTTGAGAGGGAGAAAGTAAGAAACTATGAATATTTTGGAGTCAGTACAAGGGAAGTTCAGACGCAAGTCCAGAATGATTTTCTAAACAAAGAACTCATAAAGGATTGCCCTTTTTCAATTCCTGCAAATATCAGACATAAAATTCCTAAAGAATGATAGTGCAGAAGCATACCAGGTTCAAATGGTGAACATGTGTTAGGACCTTCAACTCAGCAAGAAATTCTCTTGATGCTTCCATGTCCATCTTCTTAATTGCTGCTTGCTGAAGTATGATTTAGAGAAATTGCAATAAGATATATAACTAAGCAATGACATAGATGTAGAGTTAGAAGACGGATCATCAGTGGACTGTGTAAGGGGAACCTCAGAAGCAAAAGGATAAAGAAGAAAGGCACCATTCGGCAACCAGTAAAATATGGGAATTGAAGACGTACTAGTACATATCCTCGAGCTGAAGTTATTACACAAAGAAACATAATATTTTAAAATACCCATTCCACTTGATTCGGATAACCAGGAATAATGGATTGTTCTTTTTTTTTATAGATAACATGGGTATCTAGGCTTCGCCTAACTAATCCCATGGGCCCTGAAGTTAACGACCGGTAAAACCTCCAGTGGCCCTGAGGAGACTCGAACTTGGGCCCTCTGGAATAAATCTCAGAAGTCTTACCAACTGAGCTACCCACTCAGGGTTGTTCTTTCTTATTGTGCAAGCAATTCAGAGAAAGTTCTGATTGATGGCTACCTGACAAGTATGCTTTAGTACGGACCTTTATTATTTCTAGTCCTGCAAAAAATAAGATATCCTTTAACCCTCCCTCTCGCCATCCTATTGTTTTATCAAACTTTTTATCGCTTATCTTGAACTGGCTAAGATTCACCATAAGCTCCGGCACCAGTCAGCTTGGTTTACCTATCTCGATTAAGTCTTGGATTGGTACCTGACGGAGAATTTTTAGCAAACACAGAGGGACTTTGGAAAGTCTATTGATTGCAGCTTTTCCTGACCTCCTTTGGTAAGACAACAAGAGGCTACTTCAGGTTGGATTGATATATCCACCTTCAAAGCAAATGGAGAGGATTTTTTGTATATTTACTACCATAGTTTTCTTTGTAAACCTCACAATACTAGGAGAAATCAATAAATAGCAGTTTTCATCATTCATAATTCGGCAGCGTATGCAACGAGATAAGGTTTCAGTAAAAAGTAAGAAGGTGCATATCTCACCTCGCCTCTGAGCTCCGCATAGTATACGGCTCCAAATCCTCCTTCACCAATCTTACAGCTTAAGCTGAAGTTGTCAGTCGTTTTTGCAAGCTCTTGATAAGAGTACTCCACTAATTTGTCCACCGTTACGCCAGGAAAGCCTGTCACATGTCCAGCATGACCAATGGAATCTGCATTTTCAGAGAACGAAGGACAACGGTCACTAAGAGGGTAACAAAGGGGGAAAATAAAAGCCAACTCAGATGCAGCTGATGTTGGAACGCAATTGATTAAGCCTGCTAAAAAATTTGGAAAATATACAACTTTGGAACTTCCAAGCTATAACTGGCATATCTAATGAGAGGTAAGACAACATGTCATTTCGAAATTGGTAGAGTTATATGAAGGATCACTCAATCATTCTCATTAATCGCCAACTATTTCTGCACAAGTGAATACTTTTAGAGACTGTCGTTCATTATTTGAACGTCCTGCTTAATGAATAAATTTATAAAGCATGGGCCACTTTGAATCTCCTCGGGCTGCAGGTTTTCCTGGTCGTTAATTTTAGGGCCCGTGGCATTTATCAAGTAAAGCCTGGTCACCATTGTTTTCTACAAATAAAAAGCATATATATATACTTTTCCTTAAATTTCCATATACCCACTCATTTTGAGAGTCCTGTTCAAGCTACTCAATCATCTGACTGGGAATATTGGTATCTTCATTAACAAAACATCCTAAGAGCCTGGTAGCAGCGGATCATTTTGGGAGCTAGTGCAATTCTGTGCATACAAGGCCTGCTCCTCCAGCAAATTCTTTCAGTTCTCAAGTCCCATGTTGTTTATCTTTCTCTGATTATCATCTTTTGTGAAAATCAAGAGTATCCCTCCAGATTTGAGCTTTTATTCGACAATTGGCATTGGAAATAGTTAATACAAAGGCCATGCTCCAAAATCAAAACGAGGCAATGGACAGGGCTCTTGTCCAAATGCTCGTGGTATAAGCTGCAGTGCTGCACCTACTATGAAAGTGATTATACTACACTATAAGGTAGTCATGCTTCAGTAGAAGAAATCATTTGAAGTGAAAGAAGCATTGGCTGGTTGCTTTTTTTTTGTGCCTATTTTTTGTTTTTATTTAGTCAATATTCTCAAGAAATCAAACAACCAGGGACAAAAACCATGTGTAATCCAAATTCCATGGTGTCTGGGGAGTCCATATATTTTGAGCCTTTCTCCTAATCGTACAGACGGGCTGAGTAAGACCCTAGATGCATTGCAATTGAGAAGGGTTACAGAAGCGTTTGGAAAGGAGATAAAAGAATACTCTCAGAAAGTTATACATGATTATTCTGTTTACACCAAGGCTAGAAAATAATCTACATATCTTTGGCAGCACCTGCTGAACTGTACATTATGGTTGTGCATTGTTGTAGGGTGGCCAAAGCAATTAGAGGAGTCTCTGTTGGGCTGTTTTTGTTTCTCAGAGAAATTTGAGTACTCTGAAGCCTATATCCTTCGACTTCCACTTAAGTTGTGTTCTACTCTGTTGGTGATTGAAGAAAAAGAGAGAGAAAATGTTACCAATATGTGTTAGCTGGTATTCAGGCGTCACACTAAGTAGTGAAGCCTCTTTTATTTTCTTTCTTCTCCCGCATTTGAGATATAATACAACTGCCAAAACAGCCACCGCAACAACTGCTGCTATGCATATTCCAGCAATGGCGCCACTAGGAAGACCTGCTACAGGAACAAATTCAGTTTCTCAATTACTTTGTGTAAGAGGTTAGCACACAAGGAGAGGCTTCAAAAAGTAAAGCTTAGCAAGTAACAGGAAGAGATACATCAGAGCCTTAAAGAATAATTTCAGACTAAAAAAGGGGTCAAGAGGGATAATCACCTGCGCCGGCTGAACCACTTGTGCAGCAAAGGGGACATATACAGAGAAAATAAACGAACACTATTTTTAGAACACTTATGGTGTATGTATATACAGAGTATATAAATACAAGAAAGGAAGAGCTAGTTGATTGAGAATGAGAAATACCTCGAAGCGAAGGGAGGATATGTACCATTTTTGTCTGCGTGACAGAAACAACAAATAAATCACTGAAAGATCAAAGATTTTGAATATACCTAACTTGGATTACAAAACATTATTCCTAGTCATAAAACAACCATATTGCAATGAAGATCTAAATCCTCTCAGAGAGTTAGAGATGATTTTGTGTACACCATACAGGCATACACAAAAGGAATATCAATGCGCACAATCTCACACACAAACACACTGCTTTGTGTTAACAGAGAAGTAACATCTTCACAACATAACATCTGCAACAAGTTCAGAAAAAAGAAGAAAGAAAGAAGCCATATGACAAGAATACATGAGTGAAGCGTGCGTTCAGTGTCATCATAGTGACAAGGAAAAAAAAGACTATAATCTTCCCTTCAGTCAGGAGAACCTAGCTTATCATTCAAAATTCACCATGTTGGCCTAATTATCCTCCTTTGATCTTTTCTCTACAAGGGTTTCTCCATCACTTAATTCTTTTTCTATGACAATCTTGTTGTCTATGACAAAAATTTTATGATAGCAGTAAATACTTTTAATACGCAAAACATCCGTCCAAGGAGTACATATATTTCATGTGGAAAGATTGCATCATAGGACTCTATACAATTCAAACTCACAATTCTACAACAACTTCTCCTTTCATCAAATCTTTCCACTACCTATCCTCCTCATATCATCATATTGAATAGCAGAAATTTCACAACTTCAATTACAAACAAACATATAATTTCCTCGTTTTATCATGACAAACATATCAAACATCATAGTTTTAGCAATATAACCACAAAAAGAAACAACTTCAACGAGGAGTATTCTCACCTTTTCCTGGTACAAAAACCACCCCCGACCCAGCACCAAAATCCACACCAGCGTTATACCTTTGCAACAACCCCTGACTCACATTAAACTCTTTCGAAACCGAGCTCAAACTATCGTTATCACGAAGCGGATAAGTAACAAACAACCCATATATCTCCGAAACACTCGGATCCCCACAGGAGCAATTAACCGGCACACTAATAAGAGCGCCGTCTGGCACATTGATTGCCGGATAAGAATTAAACGCCTGAATCGAATCCCCCGTGGTAAGGTTAGTGTAGTTATTCATAGCCACCTTATCATAAGTATCCCCCTTTTGGATTACATAGCTAAAAATGTGGCCTAAAAACGAGTCGTTTACGCAACCACAGGGGAAGGGGATGTCGATTTTGATACCGGCCTTGATGAAATCCTTGTTGGGGATCTCATCTTTATTGTATGCCAATATTTCATCAACTGATACATTGAAGTAATTAGCTATTACAGTCAATGTAGTCCCTTGAGGGACAGTGTATGATGCTAAGGCTAAATTGCATTCAGTTTTACACTTTGATGATTCAACTGTACTTATTATACAACACAACACTAAAATTGCACTTATGCACCCTAATTTGCTCCACATTTTTCAGAAACCCAACAAAAAAACAATTAAACCAAATTGCAATTATATATTCAAAAAAAGAGTTTTTTCACATAAATTCAGCTGAAGCTCAAGTAAAAAATGCCGAAAAAAAAAGGAAAAATCATAAATTGCAATTGAAAAAGATATAAAACCCAATTTCAGATACTTGAATTGCAGCTAAATGGCAAAAGTACAAGAACCAAAATAACAAATATTCAGCAAAAAACAATAGGTAACAAATTCTCAAAAAAAAAAGAACCCAAATTGCAATTTAAAAAGAAAATGTAATCCAAATATCAGGTAAATTAAAGTAAAAGATCACCAAATACAACAAAAGAAAACCCAAAATAGCAACTAAGAAAAACCCATATGCAGGCACTTAAAAATCAGCTAATCAACAAATTTAAGTAAAAATAAAAAATACCCAGAATGTAATTAACAAAAACCAATTGAAAGCACTAAAAATCCAGCTAAATTAAAGCAATCAAATCACCAAGAAAAGAAAAAAGAACCCAACTTTCTACAATAAAGACCCACAAAGATGTGACCTTTGTGGGTAGGATTGTGAAATTGAATTGGGTTAAGGTTGATGTTTGACAGTCAGAGAAGGTGAGCAAATGAGAGAAAGAGAGGAGAGAGAGAGGAGTTGGGGAGGAAGTAATTTGATTAATTGACCGTTGACTAGTATGATAGTTTGAAAAGGAGGGGAAAAGGAAAATGATTGTACTATTACATAATAATGACAAAGTGTTACGTAATAAAATAAGAAGGAAAAGGCGGCGGGTGATAGATGGGAGAATGGTATGCATGGTTGGATAATTTTGGTGGGGAAGGTGGTTACTGTGCAACTGTTTAGTAAGTTGGCTAATTGATTGACTGATTGATTGTGTATTTGTGTGTGAATAATCAATAATGGGATAATTAGGGGAACAACGGCCAACACTCCCAACAGCCATTGATGACTTGTTGGTGAAAGGTTAGTTTTTGGTGTTGCATTGACTGGTTTCTCCTAGTGGTAAAGTCAGATTTTTCCCGCGTTTAATTGTTTTTTTAGACCAAAAAAAAGCGTGAACCCTGACGGTCATTATTTGTAGCCGAAGGTCATCATTGTATAGTTGAGGGGTTATTATTGTGTTAGTGATGGATCGTTAATACTCAATGTCGTATATAAAACGAGTTCACATAATTTTTTCTTTTTATTATAGCTTTTTTTTTGTCTCAATAACTCTTAATCAAACAAGTCTAACGGTTCCCCTCAAAGGAACATCAATTGGGTTTATTTGTTCATTAGCAATAGGTAAGGTGAGAATGGATTAATATATGCTTTTTACAGTTAGGTGTCCAAGTAATAGCCCCTCGAAATAATTAAGTCCCAAAGCCCGTAATATTGACTCCCCCAAAACCGATCAGAAATATGTAACCCACAATCTCTCCCTTCAACCCCATTAGACAGTTCCATTTCTCATTACTAACGTATCCACCTGAAAATCTCCTCACTAATCTACTCGATCTCATGAAAGTAATCCCCTTAGGTCACGCCTAGAATCAAAGAGATGATTTAGGGAGCAATTATTACTTGTGGAATTATTTCAGAAGGGAGCCATTACTGGAGTAATATTTGTATTAGTTTGGAAGGGCTGAGAAAGGAAAGGGAAATGGAGAAAACTCATATGGATCTAATGGTGCAGATTGATACTCTTAATTTTCAGGAAGGAGAACCGTTGAGAGGAGAGAGAATATGTGCTGAGAATAGGTGAAATTAGAATAGGAGAGAAGAGAGAGAAGCAGGACGGGGAAACATTTTGGATAGGGCGAATGGGTATTACTGGCTTTAGGCGGTGATAATTTCTGGAGATATCATTAAAGACTAGCAAACTACTGAAAAAGGTGGGAATTACCACTCCAGCAATCTTTACTCCCCTATCACTAACAATCCAGGCAAGCCTTAAAATCAATCTTCATTAAATCATTCCTCCTAAGACCTTGCCTTAATGGTAGTAATAGGCATTGAATGAATTCCGGAGGAGGAGTGATTATTGCCCAATCATGAATATTATTGAATGAATATTCATGACTCGGCAATAAAGATTTGGGTTCCAAAACTGACCTCTTACTTGCATAAGTCACAAAAATCAAGCCCTTTGAGTCATTGTTGTAGGGAAAAGTTGAGTCATCCACACTCTCTCTCCTCCCATAACCTTGGATGAAGTCATTGTTGCTAGTGCTCTAATGGGCATACCAAGCGTGACCTAACTCATTTCCACCTAAATGATTTCAACTAATTTAGGCATGAGACCTTAGAAGGATTTCTGGCTACATAATAATTATAGTATAAAAGATTTGTGACACCGACCAAAAATGAGCCATTTAAGAGGATTAATGTGACTACCTATACCATCAAGGTGCACCTTCTTTTCAGGAATCTCATCCCATAAAAAACTCCACAGTTAAGCGTGCTAGCTGTGCAGCAATTCTGGGATGGATGAGTGAGGACAAAGCCGGCCCGCTTGAAGGGCATGTGGCGTCTGTGGGGACAGTCCCAAGACTAAGACTGTATGGTGACCTCCGCCGCAAAGGACGGGGTGTTACAAGATTAAAAGAGTTTTTTTTTTTTTACATTGCAAAAAAGCATGGGAGGACTTCTGATTCAAGATTAGTCATTATCGAACACATTATAATGAAGAAGACACATCAATTAACAAAATGTGGATGAATTGAGACTGAGAATCAATAGATCTTGGTTGGTAGTGCGTGGTAAATAACTGAGTGGGAAATTCAATGAAACTTTACAATGTAAAAGGAACCAAACATAATAAATATTCCATCTGCTTAATTTTCGCCTAAAGAAATGAATCTTAACACATATACCTTTTTAAATAAAAAAAAAACATCTGAACACTTTTACTACACAAAATTTCTAATTTAAGCTTGATCCGCTTAATATATCGATTGATCTTTTCCCCGTGCTCATTTAAGATTTTTGAAACAAGTGTTTTTCTTTTTTCACCAATTTTCTATTGTAATGATTTGATGTTATAATGGAAATTAAGCTACGCGATATATTAGGAACGTTAAACTAATAAGGTGATATTTGTGGAAGATCTTTTTAGTAGTGATAGCTTCTAGCATCTTTTTTTGACATGCCTAAATGACTCGCATTGTATGCATGTGACAAATTGAAGAACATTCTTTGCTAGAAGATTCATTTCAAATATGAACAAAATGTTGATAATGTCTTAGTAAGCAGTAGCAGATCTAGAAATTCATTTGAATGTGTTACTTATATATATAAGAGGTGTCATTTATACGATTTCCTCGAGAAAATTACAAATTATCATCAAAATTAGGTAAGTATTTTAAAAATATTTTCCTCCAAGTGGTGTCACAGGACATCACTTATAATTACCTGCATCTGCCGACAAATTATACCGTACACCCGAGGTGTACCACAAGTGGTACACATCAACTGTAAAAAAATATTTTTTTTCTAAAAAGAAAAAGAAAAACTTCACTAATTTTCTATAACGATTCACTAATTGATCTAAAAGGGTCACTTATTCTTGTTTATAGGGTTGGTGATGATTAAAACGAATTAGTGAAAGTGTTGTAGAAGAGAGAGTGCAAGTGTTCAAAAGGAGTATTTTTTATATTTCCATGGGGTAAGGAAAACAAATTGACTAAAATGGGAGATGAAAAAGGAAAGAGAGAGATTTTGTTTTGGATAAAAATACATTAAAAAAGGGTTATTTGTGATAGGGGTGTACCAAAAGTGGTACACTTTGAGGTGTACCATATAAGTTCTCGCATCCGCCTCTGTTAGCAAGCCTCTTTGGTTTGTAATAGACCCTTAGCTTTTCGGGCTTTTTTCTTTCCAGTTTTTTAAAATTTATTTTTAGTTCAGTTTAATTACTAAAATTTAATTCAGTTCAACTTGTTTCTTTTAATCATAAGAAGTTGATATCGACTACATTTGTAATTCTTATTATGTTATTGGAAAGTTTCACTATATTAGTTTCATGAGTGTCCAATTATTAATTACAAAAACTTGCATGAACTCATTTTATATATTAGAGTGGTATCAATAACTAAAAACAGTTGGTCATTAGTGACCCCGTCTAATTCTAATACATGAAATGAATTCACATAATTTCTTCTAAATATTAATAGTGTTTTAAATAAGTAATTATGTGTTAAAACAATTACATCCTGTTTGGGAGAGGGGGGAAGGGAGGGGAAGGGAAGGGAATGGAGGTAAAATACAATTTACCTTG
>ONZK01002539.1:25971-43173 GCA_900322385.1 Pharnaceum exiguum | reverse complement strand
GGGGGGGGGGGGGGGGGGGGAATGGAGGGGAAGGAAACTTCTATCAAAAAAATAAAAAATTCCCCTTCATTCCCCTCCTCTTTTTGCTATCTCCTAAGCAGGTTAAAAATTTCTCCTCTATTCCCCTCCCTTCCCCTCGTATGACCGACAAACAAAGTAAAAAATTCCCCTCCCTTCCCTTCCCCTCCATTATCCTTGTTTCCCTTCCCTTCCCCTCCCCTCCTTAACTCCCATACAGGGTGTTAAACAATTTTTTTTTTTGGTTTAATGAAAGAGAGGATTGCTTTGTTTGTTTGAGAATTAGGGCCAATATGAAAAACAACATAAAGTGTATGGGGTGGCGAATTTAGATTCTCTCCAATTATTGGAGATTTCCACTTCTACTCTGAAAGGCCCTGTTCTCCCCAACTTCTATTCAGTTCAGTTTAGTTTAGTTTAGTTACTTTCAGTTCAGTTTTTCGTAGTTCATCTCGTACCTTTCAAAACGTTATAAGTTTTGCTCCCGATATCCATTGTTAGTTATTAGTACATTATTGAAAAGTTCTCACATTCTAGTTTAATAAACGTACAATATTGATAGGGTTTTGATAAGTGTTTGAGTGTCGAAACTATTAAACAGAAAGTTCAATTTTTTTCAGTTTAGACTTTTAGTTCAGTTTAGTTATTTTCACTTCAGTTCATTATTTAGAAGGTGGGAGAAGAGGGGCAAAGGCTAGGATTGATTTGTATTTCCTTTCTTTTTAATATTACAAGATCCCCCTATTATCTACATTGATGCAACCATTAAATTGTAATTGAAAATCTCTTTTTTTTTCATATTCATGAGAAATGGAGAGGGGGTGGCCGGTGTACAAATTCGCCCTTAGCTGACAAAAAAAAAGGAACTTTTCTTCTGATCATGTCTTGAAGGCGTTGAAGCCCATCATTCTGGCCAAGTGGCCCTCGGAAGTGCGAAAGACCGAAAGTGATAACTCGATACTTGCTAATCAGCCTGCCATAGCACCAGTGAGGCAGTGAATGACTCAGCACCTCGGATGCTATCCTTTAGACGTGACAAATGTCTAACACCTCCTCCCCTCACGCGAGTGGGACGTCAACTTTGAACAACCTCATCTATCACACAGTACAAACATAAAGTAAAGCTAGCTAGACCCACATAACCCAAAATTAAGATAATCCAAAACCAAACAACCCAAGCCATAGATAAGTTTGGAAAAATACTGCAATTGGTTCTGTTTACTTCAATTGGAAAACAATTTCGGCAAAACCTAGCAAAATCTGTCCAAACAGAAAAAAAAATTAACTCCTTCCTTCAATTAAAAAACACAAAAAATACATATTTGTTTACTTTTTTTTCTTATTATTATTAATAAAGAAATAAAGTATTTTGCCAAAAAAATAAAGTAAAAGTAATAATAAACAAAACAATAAATAAATAATACAAAACCTCAAATCTATTGATAAGTTAAAATTATTAAAATACAATTTTGGAAAAATAAAAATTTCTGTCAGAACAAATTAAATAAATAATTCCCCACTACAATTAATCAATTACTGTATTAATTTTAGTCATAAAATTAAAAAATAATTTCCTACCTTAGCCACACACACACATGACATCCCCTTTTTTATCCTCTGACACAATCAGAAAAACCAGACCAAATTTTCCTCTATCCAAGTATCCAACATTTGACATAGTCATTCTAATTCTAAAATTCTAATTCCTTAAAATTCTAATCTCATTCCTCACACATCCCACATCTCTAGGCCCTCCTCTTTTCTCATTTCATTTCATTTCATTTCATAAAAAAAAAAACAAAATAATAAATCCAAAGTTCATAAGTAGAGAAAGTATAACAAACATCCCCAAAAAACTCTCCTACCTCTTCTCACCTCTCGCACCTACAAAACCCAAACCCAACCCAACTCCACAAAACAAAACAAACAATCATAATAATAATAAAAAACAATTAAGTAACATGATGCCGTCCCTTTCGCTGTCTTCCTCCTCTTCCTCCGTGTCCGCCACTATCCGTGTCCACAAGGCCACCAGCGAGCTCCTTGTGGGCCCCGATTGGGCTCTTAACATGGAAATTTGCGACGTCTGCAACTCCAACCACTGGTGGGTATTTTTTTAAAATTAAAATAAATGAAAAACATTTCTTTCTTTTTTTTAATGAGGCAATAATTATTATGTCCGTTGACTTTTGGTTATTAAAAAAAAAACAAAGGTTGGCAAAGGATGTGTTGAAGGAAGTGAAGAGGAGGGTACTACATAAGAATTCCAAAGTTCAGCTGCTTACTTTAACTGTATGTTCATTTCCGTCTTTTCTTTTTTCCTTTTTAATGATTGGATTATTATTATTATTTAAAGGGATGACCCTTTTTCTTTTGTTGTTGTTGTAGTTATTGGAGACGATGGTGAAGAATTGTGGAGAGTACATACACTCTCAGATTTCCGAGAGGAAATTACTCGACGAAATGATCAAAATTGTCAAGAAAAAGGTTTGCCCCTTTCTTTTTTTTTTTAATTGCATGTGTTTTTTATTTAAATTTCGTATTAATTTTGGTTTTTTTCTTTAGTTTGCATGGTATTAACTTCAATAATTGAACCTTTTTAGTTGTGGCCGGAATAGTTTAACACAAAAATGTGTGCAAACCCGTTTCATATATAAGACTGGTTGATAATGACCCATCGGTGGTCTTTAGCGACCCCCTGATGGCTATTAGTGACCCCGTCCGTCTCATATATGAAACGGGTTCACACATATTTTCCTGATAATTTAATTTGTGGGCACCTGATTCATATTTACAATTACTTTAGCAGGGGTCACTACACCCTTTTTAGTAATTAGTGACCCCGTCTCATTTACCCCGTATGAAACAGATGCCAACACAAATTTTTCTCTTTTAGTAAACAGTGAAATACTGAAATTTATGCTGAAGTTTGCCTCATTTGCTATTCATTGATTGATGTGTAGGGAGATTATCATGTAAGGGAGAAAATCTTGATGCTTCTGGATTCGTGGCAAGAGGCATTTGGTGGCCCCGGTGGAAGATACTCTCAGTATTACTGGGCGTGTGATGAACTGAGGGTGAGTAGAGTTTCTTTTTCGGTCTCTTTTACGTCGTTCTGTTTTCTGAATCTCAGAAAGGTCGAGTCTTTAATAAGTTTCAAAGTTTCAAATTAGTTTTGGAATGTTTTTCAGAGCCTATCTTATACAGATCACATTTCATGCCTGGTGTTATATGGTATTTAGCATGTTCAATTTGGCTGAATGTCACAGTCAAGATCTTTGATTCCAATTTTGTGAACGCTGGTTAATGTACAACCAGTTCTTCTTTATGATCGTCTGCCTGGGGTATAAATAGGTGTCATTTTGCCTCGTGGCTCTGCTAATTGGTTGTATCAATGTTTTCTTTTTCTTCTGTTCCATTGTGAGGACTGCGTGGTATTGTTCTGATTTCTTTAGATAATCAACACTAGCCTGTTTCGCTCATCTGTGGAAAGTCATATAGAAGGTTTTTCCTGAACTGACTCGGTTTGCTAAGTTAAGGAAGAAGTTGGTGTTAGACATTTTCACGTGATCATAAACTAATTTGTCAATCGAGAAAAGTTCAATAATTTATTTCAAATTTAGCTTGAATGAAATAGCATCCCTTCCGCTTTTAGTTGTGTTACCATGTCTTTATAGTTAATACTTTGCAGCCACTCTGTCTGGATACTGACATATGTTGCTAAGCTGAATTGCTAATGTATGCTTTTTTGTGGTTACAGCGTTTTGGTGCTCACTTTCCACAGCGCTCTCAAAGTACTCCAATAATAACACCCCCTGCTACCCAACTATCAATAGTTCCTCATGTTGGGTCAGGTATGCCAGCTAATTCTTCAAGAAGATTGGATGAAGCCATGACCTCTGAGGTCGAGAGCTTAAGGTAGCCACACGGTGTTAATGCATGACTCGTGACATTTGCCCTTTCTTGTATTCACCTTTTAAATTAAGCTAATGTCTTTTGTTCCTCCAACTTAGCTTTTCCACTTTGGAATCAATGCGAAATGTTTTGGAACTCTTGGATGACATGCTCCAAGCCGTGAACCCTGATGATCGAGCTGTATGTGATTGTCACTATATGGATCTTAGGTTCAAATGTATTTTCTTTCAACCTTTCTGTTGAAGGGTTCTCATGTTTTGTTCATTTGCAGGCTGTGAAAGATGAAGTCATTGTGGATCTTGTTGAAAGTTGTCGTTCCAATCAGAAGAAGCTGATGCAAATGATTACCACTACTACGTTAGTATTACTTGAATGATTTTGAGTTTAGAATTATTTATGGATACCTGAAATGAGTGAACAGTGACCTGAACACTACGTGTCATTTGGTTACTACTTGACAGTGATGAAGAGCTCCTTGCTAGGGGTCTTGAGTTGAATGATTCACTGCAAAGTGTGCTGGCCAAGCATGACGCAATAGCATCTGGTTCACCTCTGCCAAATCACCAGAAGACTCTCAGTATTCGACAAGTTGAATCAAATGGCTCTACTAGTAAAACTAGTGAGCCAAAGAACAAACAGCCTGTATCAAATGGCAAGGCTTCTGCTCCAGCTGAACCATCTACTCAAAATGAAGAGGAGGAAGAGGAGGATGAGTTTGCATTACTGGCTCGAAGGTACAGTTTCTGGACTTTAGGTTACGTATTTAATCTCTTTCAGGACTACTTGGTTATATTGAACTCTTTTAGGGGATCATTTTTTCTGATTCTAAGTTGGGAGTAGTGCTTATTTATGTGATCTACTTTGCTGTGTACCTGTCTTTTCTGAGCTTCTGCTTTCGCCCATACCCTCAAGTTTCTATTCCATTTCCTCCTCCAGACCTGAGGATAAATAGTTTTTTTTTTTTTTGAAAACCCTGAGTGGGTAGCCCAGTTGGTAAGGCTTCTGAGATTTATTCTAGAGGTCCCAAGTTTGAGTTTCCTCTGGGCCATGGAGGTATTCCTGGTTGTTAAGGCTTCTGAGATTTATTGTAGAGGTCCCAAAGTTTGAGTTTCCTCTGGGCCATGGAGGTATTCTTGGTCGTTAACTCCAGGGGCCATGGGATTAGTTAGGCAAGCCCTAGATACCTTTTTTTTTTGGCAAAGATGTGCTCCAAAAGTTTCAGCGCTGATCGCTTAGTCATTGGTAGTAGCAATGTATGTCGTTCTGTGTATCTATGTTACTTTAATCTTTATAGGTCACTCTACTTTCATCCATTGACGTGGATCGTTTCTCGTCGCTCTTTTTGCACCATTCTGGGCTGTGTATTTATATGTTCTTAAAGAAAGGAAGTAGGGAAGACAGAGGAAACCAAAATAGGGGCGGGCTTGAACATATGTGGGATCGGTCATTAATGTTCTACCCTACTTCTAAATACTTTCAGTTTAGTTCAGCTCGTTGCTTTCGACTGTAAGAAGCTGTGACTTCGATATCCATTTGCAATTCCTTATACTTCAATATAAATGTCTCACTAAATAGTTTCATAAAAGCTCAATATTGATAGCGCTTCAATAAGTAAATGTGTGTCAAAACAATTAAGCATAAAGTTAAGTTAAGTTTAGTTAATTTTAAGTAAAGTTTATAAGCTGGGGAGAACATGCCCTATAGCGTGCAGCCATCGGACTGCTTTGTTTCTGGTTGATGCTGAACTCTCTAATTCTGTACGACTCTTGTGCCCATACTGCAGACACTCCAAGACTTCCTCTGCGCCTTCACACAGTGTCAATTCAGATGCTGCATCTTCCAGTGGCAGCACTTCTAATGCGTTGGTTTTGATAGATGCACCTGAGCCTGCACCTGCACCTGCTGCTGCTAGCTCTACCCAAGAGCAGGACCTAATTGACCTTCTGAGCATTGTTCTTACAACTAGCTCGACTCCTACTGACACAACTCCAGCTCCCAATCCGGTTCCTGCCGACAACGCGTTTGAGGTGTTTTTCATTTATATCATTATTTGCCTGATCTGATGATGATACATTGAAAACTTAAACTTACTTTTTCCCATGTTGTGCGTCTGTTTCTGCTTTTCAATAGGATTCTTTTAACAACTACGTTGTTCCTTGGGCTCAGCCTCAGCCCCAACAACCTTTACAGCCCATGTCTCAGTATCAAGCTCAATATCAACCAATGCAACCTCAATTGCAGCCACAGCTACAGCCACAGCCACAGCAAGGATATACCCAATACCCTTCTGGCTACTACCCTCCTCCACCATGGGAAGCGAATTCTGGCTATGTCAACAACCAAAATATGGGTTCCAATCCATATATGTATCCGACTCCACAAGGGAATGTGAATGGTGCTTCTCCGGTTCCTTTGCAGGGATTCTGGTCATCTCAAAATGGTAATTCATTCCAGAACGCACAATATGGAAATCAGCCAATGTACTCAACCCCCCAGTCTCCTGTGCAACCTTCGTCTCCAGTGCATGGGGTTCGGTCATTGCAGCATAGTAATTCCTTCCAAAATCCCTCAACTTTGAATGGCAACCCTTACTTGACGTCACAGGCAAGTATGAGTCCTTCGTCAGGGCTTATGCAAGGTGCTCGGTCGCTGCAGCATGTCAATTCTTTCCCTGCAAGGAATGGGGGTGGCATGGCTATGAATGGAAACACAAATACGCTTGTAAATAATGGATCTAACGGTGTTTCTGTGGGACAAAAGCCTTTTGTTCCTTCATACCGATTGTTTGAGGATCTCAATGTTCTCGGCAGCTCAGAAGGTAAGCTCAAGAATGGTCCGTATCCTAGTGCGTCAGGAAACCCTAGCCAGAATATGGTAGCAGGAAGGAGATAATAGCGTTCCAGAGGCTGTTACCTGTAGCCTGTAGGTGTTCGGACTTCGGAGTTGTACATTTCATTGGACACGTCATGCATACATGTGAATAACCGAGTTTCTTGTGTATAATTTCACACATCCTGGGCTTGTAATTATTTGGACATTGAGGTTTGGTGAGCTGATGTCTTACATTGAAGTCTGCTAAACTGATGTGGCGTCGTCCATCACATTGTCATGATGGGACTTGGCACTAGTTTTTCCAGTAGAACGTAGCTTGGCCTGGCCTTGTTGCAGGTAGTTATTTCACTGCATGTGTGACACTGGTGTTGCCATAGATAATTATAAATTCAGTAATTTTTAATTTATTCAAGGATAAACGTGGTAGGCGTGGCTTGATCATTCCGTCTTATTTTTATTGGTCAATTAGATTAATTAGGAATCAAATGTAAGGCCATTTGTTTCACGACAATGTTAGAGAACAAAATATCCTGTCCATTCATAGCAGTGCTTTCTACCAAGTCTGTAACTAGTTTTGTCACTACAATAGTTTGGTGGTGATGCTAGATTATCAATGTTAAAATCTACTTCCGTTCCGCATCTTGTAGGAGAATCTCTTACTGTATTTCTTCATGTCTTCCCGCATACGAGGTAAATCCTTCTTGCCCTTGTCCTGGTTGTAGTAGGTTAACAGTACATCATCTGAGATACGAGACTATCAGAGGCTAACACAATGTTAGACAAATAGACAATGAGCACGAGAGCTGCAAGACTATTAGAGGCTAAGGGCAAGTTTATCCCTACAACTCTTTTGCAATTATTTACATATTTCTATACATGCCACATCATCTTATATCCCACTTGCAACTTAATTTCCACTTACACTTTATCCCTACAACTTTCCAAATAATTTATTTGTTTTTAAATTTGTTTGAGTATAAAATTTGGGGATACCAATTTTTTTAAATGGAACCAATGATAAAACACAGACATTAATTGTAAGAGTTGCAAAGAGATATAAATACCTCAACTTGCAACTTTGCAAAAGTTTATCAAGATTATCCCTACAACTTAGGTTGCAATTCCCTTGTAACTCACTAAAGTTGTAGGGATAAACTTGCCCTAACACAAAGACAATATGTAATCTCTTAGCCTTTAATAAGAACGTTTTAAAACACTAAAACCATTGCGCCTCAGTAACGCGCGGGTCAAATGGCCACGCAACGATTCTAGGATACATCTCCAAACTATCACGATATCCTCTTCAATATGCGCGTCCATAGGGAGAAAGCGGTGAACCAATCTTTGCCTCATTGCCCAAAACAAATATCTTTGTCTCATTACCCAAAACAAAATAGTGTTATTAAGGCTTTAAAAAAACACATGCCGGGTTAAATAGATATAATCCCACTCACCCAAATAAATTTGGACATAAAAAAAATTTTAAATGACAACATTAACATTATTGTAAGAGTAATCAGACATTTGTGATTCTGTAAAATCATTTAGTGATGAAATTTAAACTTAATTGAAATAACAAAAATATTTCCAACAACTGTATGATATATGTAAAATTGTACTCCTAAATCCTAAAGGAACCCACGCCTTCATTCAAACGCCTATCAAGAAAATCAAAATAATTAATGTATACATTACTTAATTTTGCAAAACCTACGGAAAATTACAAATGACCTTTTTCATCCCATCTACAGATTGAGGGAGAGAAACAATACAAAAACATTGTAACTTGAAAGATTACGAACTAATTGGGGTGATCCTAGGTACATCAACAGGGTAATTATCAATCTCATCAATCCAAGGGTTTTCCTCCTTAGCAGGGTTAATGGTCTTCAATGCGCGCCATACAGCACTATTACATTTGAACCCTGACCCAAATGCAATTTGCCATGTCCTGTGTCCTTTCTTGATTCTTCCCTTGGCCTCGGTGTAAGCTAACTCATACCATAATGAGCTACTTGACGTGTTTCCGAACCTGTAAAGAGTCATCCTAGATGGCTCCATGTGCCATTGTGTAAGGTCTAGGTTCTTCTCCAACTCGTCTAGCACAGCTCGACCACCAGCATGGATGCAAAAATGTTCGAAGGCGAGCTTGAAGTCGGGTATATATGGCTTCATCTTCCTCTTGAAAACCTTCCTTGCAATGAGTGACACAATGAATAACAATTGCTCGGACACGGGGAGGACTAATGGCCCTAAGGTGGTAATATTTGCCTTTAGGGCTTCTCCTGCCACAGCCATAAGGTCTTTCGACAGTGAAACGCCGACTGTTTTATTTTCGTCCTCTTTTTGGTACACACAATTGTAACTCTTCTGTTCAGCTCCCTTGTGTGTACGCACTGTATGTACGAGTTGGTACTTGGAACGACGACGATCAGACCATCGATTAGAGAGGAGGATGGCTGCACCGCCCATGCGGAACAAGCAATTTGAAAGGAGCATCGATCTATCATTGCCCCAATACCAATTTTGTGTTATGTTCTCAGTGCTCACAACCAAAGCATATGTGCTGGAGTTCACCTGCATGAGGCGAACAGTTTGATGAGCGAACTCACGTAGACTCAAATTGTTTTTTTTTTTTATATTGAAGGTTAAAAACTATATATTGAAGGAATTGAATTGAGCTAAACAAAATTATTATAAGCTGAAAGAAATTAAAATTAGATTGGCGGACGACACTGTCTATCTTTCTCTCTATATTTATCGAGACACAAAAACTTGTTGAACCCATTTCATATATAATACTGGCCTATTAATGATAAAAAAGTTCAATTAATGACCAATGGTAATTCCCCATTAATTAATGACTCCATGTCATATATTAAAGGGCTTTACACAGAGTTTTGGTCTCCAAAACACAATTCTAGATTTCTAACACAGCAAGCTAGCTCTTTCATTTTTTGTTTTGTATATAACAGTACAAGATCTCATTTGTATCTTAAAAATTTTGTCGGTTGAATTCGTTTAGGATTGAAAACTTGAATTTTTGTACATATGTGCCTCAGTGCCTGGTTCTTTTTCAGTTGTCTTCCCAGCAGTGGGACGGTGGGAGTACGAAATGTTGTTGCTCTACGTGATCGAACTCACCTAACTTTGCTTGCTTAATAGAATTAGAGTCTTGTCACTTCACAAATTATTAGCTTGATGCCGGTACTATTATTTCTTATCCTATGCACTAACTAACGCAATTTTACACTGCTATTCATCCGATAGTCATAAACTCATGATGTAGCAAATCTCAAATGGGTCCTCAATTATATTCCTTTTCAATTCTTTTTGAGTCTCGAAAACAACCTCTTTATCTTTTTAAACAGGGGTAAGATTGCGTACATACATCCTGAGTCCTGACCCCGAGCATCCTATTGAATAGGAATTACTCTTTGTTCTTCTTGTTGTTATTTTTTTCAATTTTTGTTGTTGTGAAATATTAAGTTAAACAGAATTGAATATCAAGTTCAAATTTGATAACGTCAAGATTAATTGTGGAAATATCAAGTGAAAATTGTGAAAATCCAGCACTGAATTTTATTTGAATTTAGAACATTTATATCAAGTCAACATATAAATATAAGATGTAAGAATATTCATACCAAATTTAGTGTAAGGTATTATTATATCAGGTTGAAGTAAATGAATATCAAGTTACATGATGTTTTATCGATCAACCCGAGCAAAAATACACATCAAGTTGTAGGATAGTAATATTAAGTTGAAGGTATGAAATATATATAAACCGTAATTTGTCAAGTTACAAATGAAATAAAATAAAATGAAAGACCCCACAACGGTATCACTATCCGATATGGGTTTAGCATTCCAGCTAACCAAGACATTAACAACGTGGGCAAAGAGCCTGACAAGTTACATGAGTTTTCATTCTCTACCAAAGGTGCATTTATTGAAGGAAAAAGTGGAAAAATTGGCCATGACAATAAAAACTTCAAGCATCGCATAATAACGCATACGTACTGCATATAACAATTAATGAGACTTGAACAATTGATTTCCTTGGAAAAAGTGAAAATTGACGGTACATAAAATTGTACATTTTTTCTTTTAAGCTTGGCCTTCCATAAATGAAAGAAGATTTTCTCTAGCACTTGGATGCATGTCAAGTACTTCAATAAGGGTTGGGATTTACCCATAATTGGGCATTTAGCTTCCCCTATTTTGTTCCACAACTACTCCAAAGTCAGTGATTTTCTACCGTGTACAAGTGAATTGAAGACTTTTTGCTTCTGCTATCAATTTGATATGTTAGCGAAGCTAGTCAAAATGCAAGGCAACAAATAACCTAAATGTGATTTTATTTCGTTTTTTAAGAAATTCACATTTTCATTGAGAGAGTCCTTAGCTTTCACCTTGGTCTTTGCCAACCATACCTGGGAAATACTATGCTGCTAATTACCGGTAACGGCATATTCCCAAAAATTTATTACGAAAAAGAAACTTTTTATAATCAGCCAAAATCTAACCGTAAAAGGCCCAAAGCCTCAAGTCAACTTGACAAGTGACAACTAGTAGCAACACCATATCATAATATGTATTTATTAGTCCCAACGGTGTGACACAATAGAACTTATCTTTTGCCTGTCAACAACGCTTGCTCTTTTCAAGCACGAGGTTTTTCTTTGAAGAGGAAAAAAGTAATCGAGGTGTTTTTTTACTTCTAACTTCTTTTGACTACCATAGAAGTACAGAACATAAGTCATTTTAAATCCACCAAGACATTACAAATAAAGCAGGTGACTTATTCTAGTTCTTTCGGTGAAACCGTGAAAAAAAATGGCAAGAGGTTCTTCGAAATATTTACTGTATATGATCATATATTTATAAAAATGTTCTATGAGGTCTTTTTGAATATTCTATCTATTGAATAAGCTACTTATACCGTCGTCACTCACTCACTAATATCCAGCTAATCACTAAGCTTCACTACGGGCTGCTAAAACATATATGGGTCTTTCAGCCTTCCATCTGAGTTCAAACTTTCAATCTCGGCTTTAGCTAATAGTGCCAAACAGAGCTTCACATGTATATACTGTTCTAATACTAAACATCAACGAATTGCAATTGGTATAATTAAAGTCCAAGCAATGGTTTTATCAAATTTTTAAAGGGAAGAAAATGAACGAACCTGCAAGAGTTCTCTAGCTAGATCAATGGAAATGAGACCGGCGCTACAACCCATGCCACCAAGGTTGAAGCTCATGACATTGCCCCTTAGCTTATAATGGTTAACAATCATAGCGGACAAAGATGGTGTAGGATTGAACAAGCTACAATTCACAATCAATATCCCAATGTCCTTAGCTTTCACCTTGGTCTTAGCCAACACCTCATCTATAGCTCCAAACATGACCATTTCAGCCTCCTTTCGTGCCTCGGCCATGCATGGGTTCGGCGGGATCTTGATCAAGGCCTCAGGAAAGTAGGTCTCTTGGCCCAAACCCGACCTTTCGAGGATCTTCTTCTGAAATTCCACGTTCTCCTTGGTGAAGATGCCTAGATTCTGTGTGCAGTGCATGAAGAGCTCCTTAGGTGTCTTTCGGGATGGTTCGGGTTTGTAACATGCAAAGTTAACCAAGTAAACTTTCCTTGGACGGCTCATGTAGTAGATGGTGCCTAGGAAGACCAACATAGTACTACAAACAAAGACCGGTATGAAATTGTACTTGACTAGGTACAACGAGTATTGGACAAGGTCTTGAACTGAATTTGATGAAATATGTGCAGTGGTTAAGCTTGCTAAGGTTAACGGGACTAAAATAAGGTACAAGGCATTGGTGATCAAATAATGATACCCAAGCTTAACATACTTCAATCGGGTTGATGATTTGATGTTTGGAAGCTTATCATCACGAATATCGGTTTCTTGGCCTGAGCTTTGGCCATTTTGACTCGCCATGGTTCGATCTTCTTAATCAAAATACCAAGAACTTTTGTTGCAAGCTCTATAATGTGAGTAAGTAAGAAAAAGTGATGTTAGAAAAGAGGCTAATGAGTTGAGGAGGGAAGATGAGAATATAAGGATAGATAATGTAGTTGGGAGTATGTGGGAAGATACAAAATAGGCCAACGAACTGTAGAACTTAATGCAGAAAATATTAGGGAGATGCAACCACCCCAACGAACTTTTAAATGAGAATGCCAACGCGCTTATATATACACTACATACTCATAGATCTATCATTCGGGTATTTTATTCAGATGATAATGATGGGGTGGGGAATAAGTAGGGGCAGATGGAGTCCGGCGGCCATATGTCAGATTTTCTGCAATTAATTTCCCATTCCTCCACTTATTACATTGTTCAAATATTATTGGCAGTAGTTGTTTACAACTAATTACAGGTTTTGTTTCATGTCATACTCGTATCAACTTATATCTTATTTACAATTTTACTTTATCTTTAAGATTATTGGTCAAAGTCTCTTATATCTATTGTACACCTTCTATAAATCCCTATATATTTTTTCTTGGTTTGGACAAAGTTAAAAGAAAAATTAAAAAATTGAAGTTAAACCAATCAAAATTACAAGTATTTAATAACAAAGTTATAATTCACGTGAATCTACTCACGACTTAACTAAATTTTAACAAGATTATCGATTAAGCTCTTCCTAAACCTCCCTTTACAACCCCTTACGAACAAAGTTCTTCGACGAGAAACCGGCCATACCACAGAAGCTTGAGCAAGAGTTCAAATGAGACGGATTTCTATTGTAAATGAGTGATTAAGTGAAGGTAACTTTTTGAGAATTTAGTATCACTTTTTAATGTTCAACCTTTTTTGTTGATTTAAGATTAACATTAGTCTTTCGTCAAAATAAAAAAAAAACAAAAAAAAAAATCCATATGGGAGTAGAAAAACAGTCAACAAATTAATCAAACTTATTCCGCCACACTCTTGGGTTCTCATATATGTAAATTTGTGCATTATATTATCCACTTAATTGTAATGTGCTATTCCATGCCAATTAACTTGCGTCTCCCGTTTGCAATCTCTAAAGCTATTACAGCTCGGGAAAGTATACTACTGAAGCTCTGTTCTTTATAACTTAGTTTCAATTCAATACAACTTTCCGCGGTTGAGCTCGAAATTTGCAAACATACAAGTTTTGATTCCGATATCCATTCGTAGTTATTGGTATATCATTAGAAAGGTCCTACCATATAGCTTCGTAAATATACAATATTGATATCGTCTTCAAAATTGATCAAGTGTCAAAACAATTAATAAAAAATTTAGTTTTCTTCAATTCAGTTCAATAAATTTCAGCTCAGCACAAGTATCACCGTCTTCATAAGCTGTTGTTGCATTATGTGTTTTCATAATGGGAAATGGTGAAGTGTACTTATTGATTATTATTCCTAAACTAAGTATGCGCTTCCAGTCATTAGTGACATGTCACACGATGTGCATATCTTGTAGCTTTAACTATTTTGCTTTGAAACAAAATTACATTCTCTGCAATGGCAGCTAGGTTTAATACAGAGATTCGACCATACAGTCAATACGTTCGCACGTAATTGTAAGAGAACCAGCGTAAAGTACCATTCAGGGTTCTACAATTTATTTGTTGAGGCTGGCCACCCGCATGTACATAGAGGGCCTGTTCTCCCCAGTTTCCAAATACTGAAATGAACGACTGAACTGAAAATAACTGAACTTTTTATTTAATTATTTTGACCCTCAAACACTTATCAAAACCTTATCAATATTGTATGTTTATAAAACTAGATGGTGAGACCTTTTCAATGATATACTAATAACTAAAAATGGATATCGGGAGCAAAACTTATAACGTTTGCAAGGTACGAGCTGAACTGCGAAAAATTGAACTGAACTAAAAGTATCTTAGCTGAACGAATAGAAGCCGGTGAGAACAGGCCCATATGGTGTTCTTGATTGTGTCGTCATACTTCTTTGACTTTCTGACTGGTCAACGTCGCTATAATTCCCGCTATGATACATTTTACAACATCTTAATATAGGTTGTACAGTTGTACTAAACCTTTCATGAGAAATGTCAAAAGGAAAAGCACAATGAAAAGGAGTTGGAACAATCAAGGTCAGGGAAGACCTATATTTTTCATATTCACAAATTTTCTATCTGGCTGCTTCAGAAGGGGACGAGAAACGATTTTCATCAAGATGTAATTAGCTAAACGATCAGCTCTAATCACGATTTTCATAAAGACTTTCAGAATACCCACGACTAAGAAAATCGGTGCATGGTTTGCAAGAAGAATCGATGCATTGACAGTGACAAACTTCTCTAGCAAATCCAGGGCATCAGTGCATTACCATGAACTAATTGCTTTGTGGCAGTGAATATAAAATAGACAAAGATACCGTAAAATACTTGCTCTGCATATCTTAGTGCCTACTTACCAAAAGGCACAGTTTTAAAAGAACCAGTATGTACTAGTTTGAAAGGAGAGTGCCAGAGTGGGCAAAGCCAAATCATGACATTAAGTGACACGAGTCCCACCATAAGTGAACTCAGAAAACAGAGCATTTAGTAACATCAAATATTCGAAATGAAGACTAAATAAGTAAATAGACAACAAAATTCAGAAATTGAAAGGGAAAAAGTTGATACAAAAGGTACCTTTCCTCAAAGAAATGAAACCAGATGTGAGCTCAGTAAAAAGGAGCTTTAGCACTATCTGAATCTATAATTAACGAATAAGCATCAACAGATCTATTTACAAGACATTCGCAACCCCCTATTCTACATTTCATTGAAGCCTATATTACTAAGCTTCTGATCCCCCGAATCTATGGGTCAATCACCCGCATTCGTTCAATCCTAAAAAACTGAAACTGCTACAAACTTCATACATAGAAAGCACATCACTAAGACAAACCCCCTTCCTACTTGACAATAACTTACAAAGAAAAAAAAAAGGAAAATAACAGCCATGCAAGAAGAAATTCATATATTTACAACATGTAACCTAATATATAGCAAGCTTATTAGCCAAAGCCTCCCCGGAACTAATTG
Organism: Pharnaceum exiguum; assembly: GCA_900322385.1. NCBI lineage: Eukaryota > Viridiplantae > Streptophyta > Magnoliopsida > Caryophyllales > Molluginaceae > Pharnaceum > Pharnaceum exiguum. The sequence goes on along the minus strand of ONZK01002539.1, from coordinate 27,337 downwards.
GACTCTACCAACTTGCTGTTGAAATTTACAAAGGGAGGCTAATGAATACGCAGTAAAAAATCTAAACTGCACAACCTGTTGTCAACTGCTCCATTCTGTCCATAGAGACAGCGATATGGAAATAGCAATGCAAACCATTCCCAGTAGCACTCACCCCACCAAGATCATCCATGAATAATTTGCAGAAACTTAAGACTGCCTTTGGCAACTTTAATTGTTTACCTGGTGGGGTTATTGTCATCAGAATATAATGTGACGAAAGGATCTGCAGCACCTGCCGCCAACAACGCTTGATAAGGATGGAATGTGAGGCAGCTCACAGGTCCAATTTTCTGAGCCATGAAAGTAGGATGGTAGCGGATGGTTCCCAATTGTTCGCCTTCCAGACTAAAGACTTTTATGAGCTGCTTTGCAGAGCCACTAGCAATTATCGGGGCATGCCGATGAACAGCTAATGCTGTCAGTGAGCCCCTATGAGCATCTATTGTGAGATATGCATCCCTATGATTTCTAATATCCAGGAACTGAATATCACCCGCTTGAGATGCACTAACAATCTGCAAATAGGGAGAGAGTTAGATGAATCAAGCATGTAACAAGCAGGAAAATAACATAACAATCTTCTACAGGACAGAAAACTTTCACTTACGCTTTTATTGTTCCATCATTCACAAGTTAAGACATCCATTTTCACTATAAAATAAAAGCAATTACCTTCCCCAGATCAAGTCCAGGTTGAAAGCCGACTCCGACAACTCTCTGCATATGTGGGCGGGTTGAGCACACCAGCCTGGAGAGGGAAGTAGAAAAATCAGATGGTCAAACACAATGCTAGAGCAGGGACCACTGATTCACAGACATACAAGCTTCTTCTGTGCGTTTTTTTTTCTTTTTTTTAATTTGAACGAATTAATCACCTCTTCCAGTAGAAAGTCCAAATATAAGCTAATTAACATGCATCACTTAAAAAATCACCTTTTTTTTCCTTTTCAAAAATTATATTAGAGTGAAGATGTATGGTACAGCCATCTGGAAGCAATTACACTGGGGTATGTGTATCAAACACTAATAGTTGACATTTTCATGATGGTTGCCAACAATACAGAAGTACAATGAAGGCAGCAAAGGTACAGGAAAAAGCACAGGGATGCAAACCCTACCAGTCCACGCACCTCTCTTTTAGAAGAAGTGAACAAGTTCACATAGAAAACAAAAAAAACAAACAGATATTACAGGTCAAAATGGGCTAGCTACTCAAACCACCACAACAATAACTTGGCCTTAATCCCAAAACTGAAACCTTATGTCTAAAATCAAAAAGGAAAAAAATCAAGAAAATTGAGATGCAAACATTTCCTTGGCAAAC
>ONZK01002539.1:2434-12881 GCA_900322385.1 Pharnaceum exiguum | reverse complement strand
GGGGGGGGTGGACATGTGCAGCTGTGCAGAGAGAGAATGGGACGACGGTGAATGGATAAAGTCCCGTCACCAAAATAAAGAAGGGAAATAGAAAAAGTGTGAGTTTGTTGCCAAAGAAAAGAAAGAGGAAGATGATTTGGAAACATACATTAGAGGAAAACAAAAAAGAAGATGAAAGAAACAGAGGGAATACATCCAAAATCACAGGGTACCTTTTCAATAGTAACCACGGGATACCCAAAAAAAATTCTCCACACATCTCCATGTTACTTAAAGGCGAAATTGATGGGAATAATCCCTACTTTGGCCGATTATCCCAAAATAATCCGTACTTGGAAAATTACTGCGAATAATCCCTACTTGGACCCTCATACCCCGTAATGATCCAATTAAGGTTTATAACAATTTTTTCTTATAATTAAACTTTCGTTAAGCCATTAATTTTTATTTTGAGTATGAAATACATTAATTCTAATGAATATATGCATAACCAAAGTTTTAATTTTACATTTTGACATATTTTAGAATGTCATGGGATCGTTACGGGCTACAAGAATTGAAGTAGGGATTATTCTCAGCAATTTTTGAAGTTGGGATTATTTTGGGATAATCGGCCGAAGTAGGGATTATTCCCAGCAATTTTGCCTTACCTAAATCAAAAAAAATCTTTTTCATTTGGGTGGGCAGACAAATGTCCTGAAAGATTGATCTACTTTAATTCCAGCTGCATGCTACCACCAACACACACTTAAAAAGACCAAGCATTAACTAATGATTAACCCATCTCTAGAGTCATAGGTTACCATGCAATAGAAAAGAACCAATAAAAGCTCCAAGAAACAGGGATAAAACACAATAAACATGCAATAAAATGCAAATAAATCAAAGTAAAAAAACAACAAAAAAAAACCATTAAGCTCAAGGAACAACATGGTCATGCAACATTACATACCACATGTGGTGCTGATGGGTTGGTGGCAACATGGGATACGAAATCGGGGAACAATTAGCTGAACGCATAATTCTTTCAGCTAGCAAGAAATTACGGAACAGACTTGCAACCAGCAAATCTTGTCTGAATAACCTCTGAAAAAGATCTGTGGGAAGTGTCATTAGGCTATAATTACTATGTGACACTGTCATTTATATATTTCAACTTTGAAAAAACTTATCAAGTGAAGATGACATTGAATGTATACCATGTGGAAGAACATTCCAAGCAATAGTGTCAGTAACCGCTGTAAAAATCCAATTAAGTTCACCAAGAAGGGTCTTTCGGTCATTAGGCCGACCAGGAATTTTGTCAATGATTGAATAATCAAGAGTTCCCCGTAGCAATGACCGTTCGCAAAACCTGTACACCATAGCAATTAGTTTACAAGTTGAGGTCATAATACTGATGGACCAAATTGACCAAAATGCTACTATCAAGAAAATATCTTTGCATACCAAGAAAAATCATAAAACATGTAGATTGCCAGGATGAAAGATGAAGCTGTTCTCACCATCTTAAGGCCATCTGGATAGGTGTAGTGAGACAAGAAGTGAAAACATCAGCAGGGAACTCAGCACTCTGGGGAAGAGTCTCATGAGCCTCACAAGCGGCTAGCAGAATGCAATCCTTTACAGCGCCAGAGGAAGCGGAATTATCAATGAGCTGCAAACAAATTTAGCCATGTAGAGTAATTTGAAGCAGCAGAGATATAATGACCTAAACAATATCCTCCACCAGAGCTTAACTTCAGAAAGTTGAAAAAATAACCAAAAGATGTCTTACCTCTATGAAGGCATTGACAATATTTCCAGCGGCAGAGCAATCGAAAACGTAAATGGAAGGTGATTTTAACCAGTTGTCCAGCTCAGTGATAGGCAATGGAATGTACTGGGTATAACTCTGCACATGCATCCATAGTACGATAAAAATTCATAAAAAGTAAGTTATCAATCAGTATCAACTATCGAGATAAAATATACCCTGTTGAAGAGCCAAATTTCACCACTGGTAGTGGGCTTCGGTACACCATGCCCGTTATAATGAAACAGAACTCTTTCTGCCTTCGCAAATTTACGACATGAGTTACAAAGCTTCTTTACTTCTTCAACGGTTGGGTCTAGAAGAGGCTTATATCGGGCCTGCATCAACCGTATTTTAGAGGACAGTAGTGACAAGCAGGTAACAAATACACACTAATTTTCAGGAATGAGAAGTTGTCACCTTAGGCTGCCATCTTTCATACTGAGCATTGAGAGCTCTTCCAATAGCTTCCAATGCCTTTTGAGGAGCCATAGCAAATGGATCTGACAGCATGAAGAAGAGAATATATTACATCAGCAAATGCAAAATACTGTCAGCAATTATAGCAACAATGCAGCAAAGAAAAAATAGGTGCCTTGGAACTTCGAACGGCAAGAAGACAAAGGCAATTTCATCATCCTAGAACCAATGCCTCAAACCCAACGCACAAAAATGCAGGCAAAAGACATACAACAACAACATAGCCTTGAATCTTGATCCCAAAACTCATTGGGGTTGGCTAACCTGGAATTGCAGATATAGCACTAACAATTTAATGAACACAAAGACAGAAAATGTAACCAACAATTTGGAGAACAGAGAGCAAGTGACAAGTCTAAACACTTTGAAAGTGTGATTAGATAAAAATAAAAAACAGGTGAACAAAAGATAGATAAGCAATGAATCAATGGTCCTGTCTGACACAGTGTCTCTATATTGATGTATAAGGGCATAGTTTGCGCATATCTGAACTCCCAAACTCTGAAACTGTCGAACAACAACAACAACAACAACAACAACAACATAGCCTTAATCCCCAATTCGGCGTCGGTTCAGGACCAAACTAAGGGCCTGTGTTCAGTTGCAGAGTATATTTCCAAATTTTCTACCTCTAATCTCACAATTTTCTGATGTGTTAATTTCCATTGGAAACCAAATGAAAATATAGAAAACATGTTCAAAAGAGCCTACGGCATCACTCCACTAATCGTGCCTATTTCGATCTTCATTCCACCACTCCAACCACCAAAGCCTGTCATTACCAATCAGCCCTAAGTTGCACGGAAAGTGGAATAGGTCCCCAAACAGAGACAGGAACAGGGACGGGAAACAACAAATTTTTGAAAATCAAGAAACGTGGACCAAAAATAAAAGGATTAGAAAAATATGTATTTTATGAATACTATAAAATTTTAAGAACATTTCCACCTTAAAGCTTTCAAATAGCTAGATAGTTCTAACACTTGTAAGACCATAATGGCTTACTTAATTTCCTATTTTACATGAAATTCAAATAAAAACATTTTTAAAAATAGAAAAAAAAAGACTTGTTGGAGTTTTCGGGGTGTTTTTGGATTTCCGAGTTTCGGAAACGGTCAGCCCCCGTGTATTCTAGCCTTTCCCATCATTCAGTGACCTTCAAAAAGCCTACTAACATCAAATTTTTCAATTTCCATTGCATGACAACCTCACAGAATCATCTATCTTTCCTTATACAGATAGTTCAAAGAAGAGAAGAGGCCAAAGTGAGGAGAGAGAGAAACAATTTTTCTAGAGCTACTGTGTAATGAAGAATTCGGGGCAACCAAACCTTCACCGTGGTTGTCACTGAAAGTCGAATCAAGTGGTAATTGTTTCAACGTTCCGTACCGACGCCGTTCCGTCACGCTGTTAGTGGTGGTTGTGTAATTCAACGGTGGTTAACGGTGGTTAAAGCTAGGGTGGTAGGTTTATTATTGGGGAAGGTGTGTGGTAGAGGGTGTTTTCAAATATGGAAGTCACTCCCTTTCATTTGTGAAGGAAACATACAAATCATCATATTGATGAATTTGAAGCCTCTTTGTAAATTTAAAAAAAAACACGGAGCAACAGTTTTCTTAGAAAAAGGGATAAGTCAGTTTTCAGAAAATTAGCAAATGGAAACAGAAAACACGCGTGTTATCTTAAACTGAACACCCCCTAAGATTTCCAAAACCGCTGTTGTTCCAAAAATAAAAAGTGAATTAAAAGTGATTTAAAAAGTGAATTAAAAGCTACCTACCACTCATTAGGTACTTGAATAATCTTCTCAAAATCAGGAGCTCGTAAGCTCCTTGCCAACTACAAGGTAAGTTATCAGATCACAAGGTAAGGTATCAATTGACAATAGCACAAGCTTAGATCTAAGGTGAAATAGCGTTTGAACCTCAAAGATTCATTGGAAGCAACCTCAAAACTCCTCCGATCTAATCAATCTTTTTTCTTTTGATTTTTCTCCAACCCACCAACAGATCCCTCACCTTACCGGAGTGGCCTCAATTAAGCCACATCAAGAACAATGGCATCTATTATATATAGACACCCATAGACGAGAAGAAGAGGTGACTCAAGAATTTCTACACCTCTAAGAAAAACCAACTTCTGACAGCCAAAAAGGACCCTCTTGCCCATCACATTTTCTCTAATGACCTCATCCTTCAATATTACAATAACAAACGTCGGTCCAAGTGTTTCTTCCTACTTTAATTTTCAAACCAAGCCATGTCTTTGTAAATTTTGTATTATACTAGGTAATTATTTACAAAAAGTTCATATATTATGTAGTGCTGTACAGGCGACATTAAAGGTTAGCTCCACAAAATTCTCTAAGAACTTATGCTGAAAATGGATGCGCAGTAAAGGTGCAATAAGTATTGGCATCATCAAATCAACAATCATATTAAGTGATTAGAGCAGTAAGCATACCTATCCAGCACTCCAGCCTAGCACACGGCGATATCTTAATAACATCGGGCGGGTCAACATTGATATTTAAACACAAAACAAGAGCTACCATTCCAGTTTTCATCTGCAAAAGACGAAAACGTAACTTCTGATAAGAATGCAGACACCAATTTTGAGCAAAAAACAAAAATTGAGTCTAGAAACAACGGTGTTGAAGCATCCAAGTCCATTTCAAGCCATGAGCTCAGAACCTTTGAGATTTTTAATTGCAACCAAAAGAGACCATAAAACGAAAAATCAGGAAAATATGCATAGTTAGCTAGTCAACCAACAGTTTACGGCTTTTTCCGAAGCAATCAGAAGATGAAGATGGAGTACAAATAGTGGAAACTTTCAAAACATTCCATGCCGCACATGGTGGACACCTACAAGTTTAAACCGGCACAGAAATGCCATAGTGGAGGCTCGTGTAGAGATAGATGGAAAAGCATGAAGTGATAACAAGAAGCCCCATACTAGAAAATGCTTCAAGATAAGAGGAAAGATGTTATCACGTGACACTTTTGAGACAGAGATATGATACAGCATACTGATACAGAAGTAAAATGACATCTTCACAGATACGTAAGAGGAATGTGGTGTCCATAGAATCATGGTATTAAGAAAACTTTGAACTTCTATAACGAGTAGACATATAAATACACATGATACAGAATAATTTCAAGAGCTCTAAGTCAATGAAAGATCACATTTCACATCATAGTGAATGTACAGGACGATGTTAGAATGAAGTATATCACAGCCTTTATGGATAGCTACCATTTTTCCAAATAAAGAATATGGAATAAATATTAAAAATTCGCTACAAATTTGGAACTCCAACCACAAGGAAACTCTAAGCTCTTTCAGCTACTGGTTGGGAAACGCCCAACTCAAGAGTCAATCATCATAATCCCAAAAATTCATGAGAACCAAACTCCCAAACTACTCCAATCCTCAAGAGCAATAAAACCAAAAATCCGCAACTGAGGTGGCATCACAATTAAAGTCTATAGACGAGTGTTCATAATACAAACGAGAAGTAAAGACAAGATTTTTTTGGTAGTTTTCGAAATGCCTAGCTGTCACCCAACTCCAAATGAAAGATAAGTGCTTCACAAACACAAACAAGACATGTTAAGACTGTAGGAAGTATAAGAATAACACCGGCTTCCCAAGCCCTCGTGTACTACTCCGTCAAGCATGGATAGACACCATTGCCCTTAATGTCTAATCAATCCCAATCCATCCAAACTACAAAGTCCACGTGACTAGGGGAGCACGCAAACCATATATTAATGTGTCTCCAACCCCATCATCTCGGCGTATCCAATCTATCTTGTCCATCCAAAAAAAAAATTCTAAAATTTATTGATTTCAAAACTTCAAGAAAACTAGGGATGATGGTTTAGGGGTACGGATGACGGTTTAGGGCCTGTTCTTTAGAGCTGAACTGGAAAAAAAAAAGATCTTTTTGTTTAATTGTTTTGACACTCCATCAAATTATCAAAACCCTATCACTATTGCACATTTACGAAACAATACGCTGACACCATTCCAATGATATACTAATAACTACAAATGGATATCATGATCAAAACTTCTTACACTCGCAAGCTGCGAGCTAAACTTCGAAAAAACCGGTCCAAACCAGTCCAAACTTAAGTTATAAAGAACAAGCCCTTATTTTCAATATAAGAAGTCACAAAACTCACACTACACTAGCATTGACTAGAGCATCAATAACAAACATCTGTACACGTAAAAAAAAACAAATCCATTTTTCGGTCACAGTCATCATCATTTCCTAAATTGAAGTTTGGCACAATATCTAATAAGACCAAAAACAAAGGGAAAACATATAACATATAATAAAAAAAAAAGGCGGGGGATCGTACGCGATCTCGGGGGCGCCACTTGGACACCAACCCGCTCTCAGCAGGGCCAGTAGGAACAGAAACCTCAAACCCTTCATGCCGCAACTCACACAGAACAATCATCTGAGGTAAATAAGCCAAGCTAGTCGGCCCAACAACAACTGGCCCATTCCCATTCTGAGGCCCATTAACCACAACAGAAACAACACTTGTACTTATATTAGTGGTGGTAGCAGCAGCTGAGGCTGAGGTGGAATGCTCGGAGAGCGACACGTCACGCACGTGGCGGTATAAATCTACGGCCTCACGGTTGAGGAAATCGTAATTGTTATTGTTGCTAGTAGTTGATGACGTGGAGGATGAGAGGGAAGATGGTGTTTGAGAGAATCTTGTTGTCGTGGTCATAATAAGGTCGCCCAATGCCATATAAATTTTTAAAAAAAGGGAAATGGGAAGAAATGAGGGGTTTTGGGTATTTATATATTTACATGAGGTGGCGGCGGGGGGAAACCCTATGGAAATGAAATGAGAGGGGTTTGGGTTTGGGGTTTGTTTGGGGGTTTGGGAAAGAGGAAACGGCCAGCGACGAGGGGACGGGGGATTTATTTATTTATTTATTTTTTTTGAGGGGGTATACTAGGTGGAGGGAGGGGGGAAGGGGGCAGGTGAGGTGAGGTGAGGGTGGGAGGGTGTGTGTGCTGGTAAAGTGGAATTTGGAATTGGAAAGTGAGTGAGTCTGATGAAATGGAAGTGTTTGTGGAAAATTTGGAATTGAGTAATGTTGGCTGGCATTGCAATTTGATTATTGTTTTTGTTTTGAAAAAGGGCAATTTGATTATTTCTTAAACGTGTTTTAGCTTTTTATTTATTTTTACTTGTCTCTTTGAGGGTGTGGTTTTGATTTATTGTAAGAAGGGAAAAAATGAAAAGAAAAGAGAGGAAGTGATTGAAAACTCAAGAAGAGATGAAGAATAAATGGTCTCGTTTAGGTAATTCTAATGGTTTAATGAAGAATAAAGTCAGATGAATACTGATAGAGTGAGTTTGATATAACTATATTTGGATATGATATGCATGGTAATATAAAGTTAAATGTATTAATTAGAAGAAATAAAATAACTGTTTCAAAGGTTTTCGACAAGGGTGAATTTAGGAAAATATGGATGGATGATCGAACAATTATGTGATATAACAAGCTAGTTGCCAGTCTTGCCACTGCTTGTTAAGGTTCTTTGTTATGTTTTTTCCCGCCTGTAAAGTCATTATGTCAATGATAGTTTCTTGCCAATATAAGCAAAAGTAGGCAAGATATATACCTAAAAGTTAAGAATTTAAGACGAAAAGTGAACTAAATAATTTGATTAATTAGTTTAGAATCTTTAGAGCGAACACTTCGTTCGAGATGAGCAAAGTGGGTAACCTGATAGCACTCCGCCAATTGACAAGCCTAGTTTGTAAAATATTTACATTCTATAAATGTGTTCAGTGTGAATATGGAGAACAGTTGTAAACTAGATGTGTTTAACGTTCAAATCATATAAGAAGCATAGAAAAATTTGTGTAAACCAGTTTCATCTATGAGACTGGATGAGAGGGGTCATTATTATGTACCCGAGGGATCATTATTGTATACCCGAGGGGTCATTATGGGGTAGTCGAGAGGTGATTAATACTCGGTCTCATCTATGAAACGGGTTTACACAAATTTTTGTGTAAGAAGCATATAATGGGAATTTACACCAACATTTTCTTACTACGACTCTAATACTAGATATATAGTCGCTCTTCTCCCTTAATTTGCTTCTCTCCTCTAGCAAACTTCATCTATAAGCCAATTTCACTTTTGTTTCACTCTATCCCTTCTTTTAGAATACTTTTCTTCTTTAATTTCTTAACCTCCTCTTTTTTGTTTAATTTTATTTTTTCTCATGATTGACTTGACCATATTTTTGAATTGGACTCCAACGTAACTTATGTAGCTGCAAAATTCCCTACGGGATCTTAGCAACAAGGAAGATCATGAATAGCATGCTCATCATGTTGAGAAAAGGTGAATTATTTATTTACTCGTGTATATAGTTGGATTATTTTGGTTTCTCCCATTTCAATTTGTCTTTTATCGTTTTTAGTATGATGTTATTAGTTCGAGTATAATTTACATATGGGGCATCTCTTACATAAGGTATCTTCTTATGAAAAGAAAAAGATTATATGTGTTAGGAAATAAGGCTTTAAAATATTCAAGATCCAGTAATGACAAAGCCCAAAAGTTTTTTTAATAGTAGTTCAAACCACATCCAAAATTATTACCAACTTACAATTACAATAAAATTGGATCTATATCTAACTAAAAATAGGAAGTAACAAAGACTCTAAAACATAGTTGTTTTTCACTTCACTAGTTGCGGTGCCTTGCATTTCATGCGAACTCAAGATAGTTATCCTTAATAATGTTGGTATGTAACTTTTGTTGGTACAAATTGTTGGTGTTATTTTTTTTCCCTCAGAATTTATTATTGGTATGTAGTTGTAGTTTTGACAGGAAACATGAGCATATGTTCGAATGTAAATCATGCTATGTTGCTTGCTAATTTGAAGGCATCATAACATGATATATGAAGTCTACATTAACTGCTTGGTATTAAAAGTCTAGCTATTACAAGAAATGCATGAAAACATATATTTCAAAAGAATCTTAAGCGAGAATGTAGCAAACAGGCCCCTTAACTTACATTGAATGTGCAATTAGACTCCTTAAGTTTTACTTGTAGTAATTAACCTCCACAGATTATACCAATTGTGCAATTAATTAAGGTCTTTTAAAAAGGTTATTTTGTCACCATATACACTCATGGATTTCTCCCTCTTTTGCATTAATGAGAGAAAGAGCCATTTTATCTCGTAGGGTTCATAGGTGTTGAAATATGCTTCAAATTAATATATCTATTAATATAATTTTATTATGTTTGATCTAGTTAGTTTAAAGATCGTGGGTTAATGGAGAAATTATGATGTTAGTGGGTTAGTGGCTTAGCCGTAGTGGTTAGTGTTGATGTACTTGTCAACTAGTTTCCTATGTTTAAGGGAGTATTCTTAATTTCTTATGCCTATATAATAGGTTGTATGATTTCACTTGAAATGTAAGGGCAGTAAAACGTGAGTTTATTTTCAAAGTTAGCCTTCATTTGCATACTCTTTCTCCCAATCCCCAACAAGAGGAGAAATGCAAGAAAATTCTTTAACTGAATAGACACCCATGTGTAGAAAACATTTTTTCCTGGTGTCAACTAGTTTCATTTGTTTTAGGAAGTATTGTTACTTTGCTATGCCTAGATAATAGGCTGTATGCTTTCACTTGAAATGCCAGATCAGTAAAACGTGAGTTTCATATTTTCAAAGTTAGCTTTCTTTTGCATACTCTTTCTCCCAATCCCCAACAATAGGAGAAAGAGAATTGTTAATTGAATAGACACCTGTTTGTGAAAACTTTTTTCCTGCCGTAACATATAATTTATTGCTTGATATATTATATACTAGTTGCTTACCTATGCATTGCACGGAGCACATATTATTTCGTATGCTCTTATATTCTCTCTAATTATTCATGACTATAAGTGACAACTTCGCAAAGTACATTTTTCTAAAATAATTGTTATTTCTTCCATAAAATAACGATTGTAATACGTTTTATTCTCAATTATGATTTTTTTTTACGCCCAATGATGATTATTTGGATACGTGTATAATTTTATGAGTGGAGGCCTAAGTAATCGATGGCCCGTGAATTTTTTTCCATTAACGACCGATGAGATTG
>ONZK01002538.1:22643-38183 GCA_900322385.1 Pharnaceum exiguum | reverse complement strand
ACATCGATTAGAGAATACATAAATGAAAGGAGACGCGCATTCGACTGCGATCCGAATCTGAAACCAAGAAATAAAGGGGGGATATGGCGAAATCGGTAGACGCTACGGACTTAATTAAATATCAAATCAATAGCTTCCACGACAAAGTCAATGAGCAATACCAGAATAGCAAACCTCAAACTACCACCACAATGATGCCAAAACTTTATACTTGCATCTAAAAGAGTTATACCCTATTGATCAAAGAAACATAGGGAAATAGTGAGGTAGACATTCTCCTACATCCACCAAAAGCAAGGCATAACATCCATCATTACTTGCACAAAATTTACATTGATTGATCCCATTGATACGGGAGCAGTTCGCGGAAAGGTGGGCAGTCCAGATCACCTGTCAAGATCGCGGTTCGAAATCATTCCGGATCGGCTAGTTACGCGACCTAGAATGTTTCAAGCATACCAATTGAGTTTTGCTTGAGTTTTTTAAAAATAGAAATTTAGAAAAGAGGGGAGAAAAAAGGGCGTTAAAAAATGAAAATGGTGAGAGTGATCACACGTGCAGATAGTGTTCAACAAGCAACAAAAAGGAAAGGAGGGGTTTTAATTATAGTTTTTGAAAAGCGTACCTCTCTACCCATAGAAATCAATAAAGTCTTGGCTCTCTTGTATCTGTCTATAGTCCCACAGCGAACCATTACCCATGACCCAGCGACCCCATACGCTGACACAATATATAAATTATGGTGTAGTGATTAATGCAGTGATATAAAATGGGGAACACTCCCTCTACTAAAACTCAATTTATTTCGTTCATTCAAATCCAACTGAAAACTAACACCTAGAGGTTTGGAAAACAAGAAAACAACTCCATGATAGGCACTTCGGATTGTTAAAAAGCCCTTACACGAAACTCATCCAAGAAACCAATGGACACCTGTAAACTGAAATAAAAGACGAAAGGCAAACCTAAGTGCAACAGGGTCTTGGTGCCTAAGTGAGAGACATTTCCATCTTTTTAATGCAAGTGTATTTTCTTCCCCATATAAGCATGGTGACACGTGGCATGGGGTAATGGCATTTGGTTTAGCTGGACCAAGAGTGAATAACATGATAAGCCATAACCTAGCGCCATGCGCATTTCTAAATTCTAATCTAAACCTGTAAAACAAGGTGCCTGATTCGAAAATAGTAGTAAGTACCCAACCTGATAACCCGCTCTTTTTTTTTCTGCTTTCATATAATAATAAAAAGGACATGAGGATAAAATGCAATCTCCCAACAGAACGAGAAACCAAACCTGCTTCCAATTCCATTAGATGCCACTTTCTATCCCTCTCCTCAACAGACACACATACACAGCCACCTACTGTCCACCATTGGCAGCTACCCATCAAGCCATCACTACCCCCACAATGAAACAAATTCAAAATGTCAAAAAAACAAAGGTATCCAACGAAATTGATTTAGCTTTGTTCAAATTTAAAAATGACAAAAGGTTAGGAACTACATAGCATCAGTGATACTGCTACTCCCCACTTTTCCCACCATAGCATTTACACTATCGTAGTATCATCTACTTGCTTCATATCCTTTAGAGAAGGGAGGCCTAGGGGTAGTCCAAGACGCGTAGGCCTCAGCATAGAATGGGGCGTGCTTTTTAAAAAAAGGGTCATCCCTGGTACCTCTTGAGCATTAAGGGAGTAATAGCATGAAATTAGAGGAAGATAAGGTGGGGAAAGAGCAAATGGAGACAGGGAAGATTGTTAACATCGAATGGGAGTAATAGGTTCTCCTACACTAACGGTGGGAATCTATTAACCCCATGGCTTGCCTGGGTTGAGGGCAATCATTAAGGGGTAATGACTATGAAAAATAGAACAATGAAGATGGAGATAATGTTGAGGAGAGAGAGTAATCATTCGCCCCCAAATGGGTGTGATTCATTAAAGCCCGCTCAAGAGGAGTAATTATTCCCTATTTGGGAGTAATCATTCCCCTCATGCTCCCTCTTTTCTTCCTTAACAACCACCACCTCCACCTCTTATCCTCTTAAAATTCATTCTATTACCCCTTAATGATTACCCCCAATCCAGGCATGACCTCAACGGAGAATAGTTACTCCATCTCCTTCACTTCCTACTATATATCCATTTGCCTCAACCATCATCTCCCCTTCATCAGTTCATCCTTCTTTCATTCACACTGATATCTCCCTAAATCATTCAAGGGATAGAATCTTAAATTATATTTTATTGATATTGAGATACCCCGTACCCAGGTACGGGTACAATCTTTAGGGTGTCTTCCTCCCACAATCCAGATGGATTGTACTTGTGGCCCCTATTAAAGCACGAGACTAACAATGAACGTCCCATCATACACCCTTCACAAACCCACAAGCTATCAATCTTTCTATTTTAGAATCTTATTTCCAAAATTATATCTCCGCGCTAGCTACTTATAACTACAATAGCTACTAGCTAGCAAGCAAACAACAACTACTAATTCAGGACCAGGAAAGTAAAATAACTAATTAGTAGTGCCGTGATTTTAACCAACTATCAAGCAAGTGGACAATTAAATCTGAACGGACAAGAGTAATAATAATTCATAATTAAACTTACCCTCCGTCAGTCCAGAATTAGTTGTCCACTTGGTAGCGTGATTATCAAGTGGACAATTAAATCTGGACGGACGGAGGGAGTAACAATAATGAAAATAAAAGTAACCTTTGGATGTCCTTTTTCTGGGAGAGGAGGCACTCAAGAATACACTCTTTACAGAAGACGTGACCCTTAAGGCAAGAGAGAGGGTCAATCACAGGCTTCAAGCAGAGGCAACACGCGTCGAAAGGTTTTATCGAGTCTTTCCCTAGCCTCTCCTTCTGGGTCCCATACCCTAGCTTTCGCTTCTCGTCGTACGTGAAGAATGCTAGGTCGTTGTTGTTCTTTGAGTGCCTCTGCGGCATTTTTTAATTGTAACTTTTTTTGTTTTTCTGTTTTTTTTTTGAGGGGAGAGTGTGGAGTTTGCCGGTGGTAACTGGAAATATTTTTGATTGATTAGCAGCTAGCTAGCAATTGGGGAAAAAATAGGAAGGAAGGCACTGTATTTATACTCGAATTCTTTTTTTATTATAAATTATTGTTTTGGGTGGGTAGTGGGGGTTGGGCTAATTGAGGTCCGGCCCATATTCAATCGGACTTTAATTCTGAAAATTTGACAGACTGTGGTTTAGCTTTGGTCATCAGCATGAATGTTCGGGATTACCGTGAGTTTTTAGTTCAGTTTTTAAATATTTTCATGCTGATGATACTAAAGTTAATTTTGAAATTAGACATTTGATCGGATACATCTTTTAATGATTTATAAAACTAACAAAAGAAATTTAAAAACCACTTTTTTCGATTCCTATAAATTGAAAACTGAAAATTCAAAAGCACTTTCAATAATTCACCACTAATCAATTTTTTGAAAAACTTGTACCTCTGGTTTTTACGTATACATATTCATAGCTAGCATAATAATATAGTGATATAATATAAAATATTTCAATAGAGTAATTATAATGAACACAATTTTAGGACAAAAAGTCCACTGAAAAGGATTATCATTATGGGACGCAATGTGTATTAGTCAGTACCTATAATATTAGCAACTATTTCAACTTGTACGGTGTGTTCTTAAACAGTATTTAATACCCACGCTTGTGACATGAGCTTAATGCATTTTTTATTTATTTTGAAGATAATATAATTGTTAACTTTATACTATGGAGGGAACATATGTTTAGTATGGATTGGAGGGAACATGAAACTTACTAACGTGAACTATAGAAATTAAACCTTTTTTATAAAACATAAAATTTTGGGTAACCTATTTCATATAAGACGGGGTGACTAATGAGTGAATAATGACCACCGATAGGTCATTAATCAATCTTTTATGTGATGAATAACCACGACTTACATATATAAAACTAGTTCACACAAGTTTTAGTGTTTTAAAAAAACCAATGAGTTAAATGAGTTGACATCAATTGGATCGATGCTCATGAACTAACACAATTTGACATGAATTGAAAATTCTTTAACTAAATTGAACTTGATTATTATTAAAAATGCAACGAAATTCATAACCACAACATGAAATCAGATTGGATCGACAGAAGTAGACACTTTCGAAGTGAACTGAACGTAATTGAATCATATCCAATTGAAGCAAGTAAACATACGTCATATAGAACATGGCATTGAATTTGGTATTGTAACCATTGAACTATCTACGGCTACCTATTAAGTTGTTACTGCTACATAGGACGATATGTCTTCTCTTGTCATTTCTATGGTTGGATTATACAAAGCTTATTAGTCTCCATATACAGTAATTGGATTGAGGGTTTGATTATTACTGTTTGGCATCCGATAGTATATATATACTGTAATGATGCAATGTACGTATGACATCTTCATTACAAGCTAATCTAATGCAAACTACTAATCAACTTGGTAATATGAATCTCGATATGTTAAAAGACCCATAAATCAACTTGCAAATTTATAATCTGTTTGCAACATGGGTGGCATGTGAACATGCTGGAAAGCTAACTAGCAAAACTCCTCTTCTTAAGACTATCCCATGCTCATAAATTGATAATGCCAATTGGAAATAGTTTATCCGTACATGGTCAGGCAGGCTTCAAATGATGGCTGCCAGAATGGCCGCCTGATCGAACTGATGGCTCTATCCTCTACGTATACAATGTCAATCTAACACTAAGCTAGTAAGGTTGTTCTTAAAAAACAAACACTAGTACGGTCAATTTTTGTGAAACTTTCGTATTGAGCGAAATCCTAGTTGGATTTGATTTCAGCTTCACCTTTTGTGAAATGATAAACGCAATCATATGAATCAACGAATGTGTGCATTTTGTGGTGGCCACTATAAGAATTTCAAGCCTAAGAACTTCAAGCCTTCTATTTTCACATGCATGTTTTGTACAAGAATGAACTAAGATGTTCCACCTCTCTCGCGGTAATATGTTTTCGAAATCAGCCAAATGAAGTACATGAGCTCCAATCCGTAATTCACTTCGCCTTAGTTAATTAGTTTGCTAGAACAATTATCTTTATTGACGTTTTGTGATGAAGGTGAGGTTCTCTTTCCATCAAAAACAGTAGTTCATTGTTTTTTTTTTGGACAACGATTAGTTCGATCACTGTTAATTACAGTAAAATTATATTTCAATTTAGCTCTCTCCAGGGAAAATGAACTACATCAAGAAATAATAGATGAATTCGGGATAATGCCAAGTAATTTTAAAGCTGATCAAATTAACATCCTAGAAATTAAAAGAAAAATTAAAACTGAAGAAAGTGAAAGCAAATGGAGTGCAACAAAAATGCTTAGCTAGTCATTGGACTTATAAAAACTTCGTAGCTAGAGACAGTGTATTGTGCAAACAAATCTTGTTCTTTTATCAGGTTTCAGCTTATTGGTTCGATTCAGTTAGTAATTCAACTTAGTTCACTTTAACGCCGAGTATTTTTTACATTTTATAAGTTCAATTCACAACAATTAGTCAGTTCTAAAAATCAGACCTATAATGCTAGGCTATAGTGATATACCATGCCTAAGAACCTTGCTTCAGGATTCAGTTCTATTACATGTTAGAATTGTAATTCAGAATTGTTATCAATACGAAGGGTAACGTATTTTGATCGATAATCATGCCTAGCTTCTGAAGTTTTGAAGATGAATGATCAATTGATCATCCATGGCTTAAGGGAAATTGAAGTCATAACACATGGCTTAATAAGTTCACTAGTTCAGAAATTAGTACGTACCACAGTACCACTACCACATGGCACAATTATCGGTTGAACACTTAAACTTAGTATCAAAAAATATGAGAACCAAATTGCCGTTATTAGCTTCTTCTGATTGGAGCTCAATGGAATATACATTTGAACAGGTACACCAACTTTTCCTCCAAGTGATAATCATGACCAGTCAATAAACAACTCAAGAAAACAGTTCCTAGCTAGCTATAGTTAATTAAGCTATTCAAGAAGTGATAAAACAAAGAAGAAGCTAAGATGGACATACATTAGAAATGTAGAGGCCATGACTCCGGAAATTTGTTGAGATTGGAATAACAAGTCCCCAAAAGGATTTAGAAAACACACTTACATTGATTACAAGGACTGTTTCTCACGTTAGAAGTCTAAGAACTAAGTACAATTTTTTAGTATATAGTATTTATAATTTACCTAAGATGTGACACTGGGTATGACCAGGGAACCACTTGGTTATCATCATCGTCGTCACCATAATGGTTGCCGATATTTTCTTCATCTGCTTCATCAGCACCATTATCCTCATCTCCCTCATTCATTTGATCATCGTCGTCGTCTTCGTTGTCGGCGTCATCATCTTCATGATCAACGTTGTCATCAATAACATCTCCTCTAAGCATTGTACCTTGCCTATTGGTATGAAGGCACGTTTGGCAAACGGATATAGTTGGCCCAAGTTTTGGACCGGACCCCGTCCAAGGCGTTAGAGCTTGGCAAACATGGCATAGAAGAGCTCTAGAGTGTTTGGCTACGAGGAAATTGGCACCATGGACCCTTGAGTCACATTCATAACATAAACTTGCTTGATCGGATCCACAATGTATATTTGGTAGTTTACTACACAACTCACATTTTCTCTTCGAACCCATTTTCCCCTACACTACGAGTCCTAAGGGCTACAATATTTTTATAAAAAATATATTTTTGACCTGTTTTTGATCGTGGAATGGGGAACGAGAAGGGAAACAAAGGGTGGATCAGTGGATGGTATATTATAGGGGGGAGCAAGTGGGAATATGTTACGATGAAAATATGGTATGGCTTGTGGTCTAGTGGGGTTTTGGGATTGGAGACAGATTTTCTTTTTCTTCCTCTTTCCCTTTGTGATTATTCAAGTGACAACCAGGGGAGGGTGTGGCTATTGTCACATCTTTTTGGTGTAGTTTAATATCAACCAGATTCTTTTCAGGTGGATTCTAATGGCTGTCCAAGCATTACTTTGGTTACGGTTACCATTTTTTACCTATATTTTTATATAATTTCCTTATGTGTATTCTATTGGAGTAAAAGTCACATTGCAAACTTTCTTCTAGTAAAGGTATAGTGTGGCTGTACGACTTTGCTTGATTTTTTCTCCCCTTGATCTAGAAAGCTAGTGGTAGCGGATATAGCTTCAACATGTGGAATGCATTTATGCATGTGTTGTGATGAAAATATTTTAGAGGTGAGCATAAGAGTTGAGAGACAAGATGAGTCAATTCAGGGTCGAGTGACTGAAATTTGACAAGGTTGTTCATGAGTTCGTACTCAATTTTCAAAAATTGAGCTAGAAAGAAGAAAAGAAAAATGAGAAACAGGTGTTTGATTGTGCTTTGAGTGAGATTTTTTTCAATTTTTCTAAAGATCACAAAGTTTAGACAAAATAAAAAGAAGTCTACTAAACATGACCTTAAGGAAAAGATTCGTGCCAACAAAAGGATTTGTTTTCTTTTAGCTTAAAGATTGATCAAATGATCATCGTATTTCTCAGTCATTTCCAAAATTCAAGTATGTACAAGAACAAGACGTTTTCTACCAAGGACAAACCCCTTGGTTATTTACATTTTTTTCAACAAAAAAACAGAGAAAACAAAAGGATTTATTGATCCGTAAAAAGGTCAAATGTGGTCTTTACTATCAACAAAACAAACGAAAAGGTTAAAAGTCTTTTTTTTGAAGTTAGAACTAGTAAACTTAAGGTATATATATATATATATATTTTCAGAAAAATTGGTGAGAACATGTTTCATATATGAGACGGGGTCATTAATGACCAATTGGGTGTTACTAATTATGACCACCGAGGGATTATTACATATTAAAAGTTGAAGCATGGAACGGGTTCCGACTAACGTGTTTTGACTAACGTTAGCGAGTTCCAGAATAAGTTTCAATTTGGCTTACTTGTCCATGAGTCCATACTCTGCAATAATTGTACTTTCTTTTTAATCATTTTCATCCACTTTCCTAAGAAGTAAACAAAAGGATTAAGACAGTGCAAGCTTGAGGGCTTAAGTGACAAACTTGTAGCGATTTTGGTGAATGTTCCTAGATCACGAATTCTATGGTGATTGTTCCTAGAGCAAGTAAATTAGGTAGTTCTTAGAGCTCGTAGAACTAGGGCGATAGTTCCAAGAGCTAGCAAACTTAATGATTGATAAAATCATGCAAAGGTGGATTGTGGTTCTTACACGGAGGTTGGCACCGTGGTTTTACATAGAAAATCTATACAAGTCTCTTTATTTTTTCCATATCTCAATAAACCATATGAACAGTTTCCCGACCTGTTTCACCCGCCTCTTTTGTTACATTGGCACGTGTTCTAACATGTTTCTATTAGGTTTCTCATGTGTGAGGTGAAGTTTGGATTTTTTCACATAAGAGAAACAGGGGGAGAATATGACTAGCTAGTACATATAGATTTGGTGGGCTACTCCTGTTATAGCCAATTGGTTTTAAATGGAACTTTATGGGACTAGTGTGATAGCCACTCTTTCTAGCCTGAACAATTTTCCTTTGCACCTAATTCAAAAGCACACCTAACCAGTGGCGGATCTAGGAATCTATTGAAGTGGTGTCACTTTATATATTTAAGTGGTGTCCTTTTGAATTTTTAACATAAAATATATAAATTACTCTTTTGAAATTTTGTTAATAGATTACAAAAAAAAAAAAGCAATCAAGTGGTGTGCCTTGAACACTCTTGGTTGCAAATGCATCCGGAACTAAACTGAAAAAGCTGTCAAAAGACAACAATATACATATGAATTGAAGCGTGGTCGGGAATGTTGCATCTGCTTATTAATTTATCACACTGCTAACAAAGCTCTATGAATTGAATGTGTTCGATCATGGATTTGTATTTTGTTGATTGTAGCTCAGTTATACATGTCATAGAGTTATTAATTAATGAATCTTCCCTTCAATTTTATTTGAACATTACCTAATAAAAGTGTACAAGTGGTTGCATTTCTGTAGGATCAGAAATCTAGGTCCAAAAATGAAGAAATAGGACTGCAAAATGATACATCGATGTATTATTCTTTACTTTATTGTATTGGCATAATGCTCAGCCTCTATTTTGTAATGACTCGATCAGGCATATCTTGAGGTACTCTAATTAAGTAATTAACATTGCTTGGTGACGATAGCTCCTTGTCATTCGTTCACCAAATATAAATATATAATTAATACTTTTATTTCTTCTCTCAAAGTCTTGAATAACAATAGACGATACTTATTTTTTTAAAAGATAAAGTCTAAATTTGAACAATTAATTAAAGATGGCCTAATTATTTTTAAATTTTTAGTTCAAACGATTTAATTCAGTCCAAAATACTTTAATTTAGCTCGTAACTATTAAACTTAATGAGTTTTGATATCAATAATTAGGGCATGTTTAACCCTTAAACTTTATAGAGTATGAGAAAAGTGACACATCATAATATTTTGGTTTAGACTCTAGTTATACTTTCTACTTTATTAGTTAAACTCACATAATATTTATGAATAAATGATTTTTTAAAAAATAAAATGCATGTGGGTCCCATGTAATTAGTTAATTGTGAATATAAGGGTGGGTATGTGGATTTTAAAACCCATCTTTATACTTTTATACATTGGGTCCCATTTTATAGGCATTATACTCAAATATATAGATTATACTCTCCTTTAAACTCACTAAAGTACAACAAATAAACATGCCCTTAATGTAATCATTTGTATGTCATTGTAATTTTATTAAAGACCAATAATTGTTGAAAAAGTTTTCCTTATTAAAAAACAATTAATTGGTAAAAGTAATATGAAAATTTTATTTCGACTCAAAATAGTCTAGTGTAATTCAGTTTAGATCTATTTACCTCAAAATAAAGAACAAGGCGTATCGATCTCTATTGGTAAACATCAACAAAATAGCAACGCTTTAATTTGTTCTCTTATCGCTTAATTGGCCTTTCTTCAAGTAAAACTAAATTACTGAATTCTTTAACCGAATTTAATACAATGGAAGAGAAGATTTTAATTTTAGTTATTTTTGATAACATGGCTTGAAGTTTCACAGATACAATGATGGGATCAAGAAAGTGCCTAGCGTTCTATGCAATTTCCTTCAAGACAAATTCAAACAAAAACAAAGCTACACGAAATTCCCAAAAAAGCCTAAAGGAAACTGCGCGCTTGTGAGAGATACTTCATATGAGTGTGAGCCTTAATGATTCACATATTACATGCATATATAGCCTAACGTTGCAAAAATGCAACTTCGTGGAAACCAACCCTAGCAAAATGCAACAAAAGAACATCATCCTCCATTCCTTAACTTATCTAACACCTTCCTACATACGATATATAGTTGATGGTAATATTTTTTATATCTGTACCTTCGTTGGCTCCTTCGCTTTCCTAGAAAATTTCTCCTACCTTCCTTCCTACTCTTAGGGCTCACAGTATATATATAGGCACATTAACAAAATCCCGTCATATCTTCACTTTCAAAAACCCATCACTCATCAACAAAATCCAAGTTTAGTCAAGATATCGTACAACAAAAATAAATCCTCATTGTAATAACTAAGTTCAATTCATTTTTCATAATGGCCGTAGGCAAGAGTACGAATAATAATAATGTCGTTTTCGATGATTTTTTCCCTACAATGATGAAGAAGCTCGGAGCAGAAGGATTCATGGAGGAGCTATACAACGGGTTTCAACTGCTAATGGACGAAGAAAGCGGTATGATAACGCTCGAGAGCCTAAGAAGGAACTTGGCCGTGTTAGGGTTGGGGAACATGAGTGAAGAGGAGATAAGAGGAATGTTAAGTGTAGGGGATTTGGATGGAGATGGATGCTTAACTCAGATGGAATTTTGTGTGTTGATGTTTAGGTTGAGCCCTGGGTTGATGGAAGGTTCTTGGTGGTTGCTTCAACATGTCCTTGGTGAATTATAATCTACCAACCAAGTAAACCAGGCCAACTATATATGATGATTCTCATTCTCAGCCTTTGCACAGTTAACGTTATATATAGCCAATGCAAGGTAGCAAGTATCTTCTGAATAATCATTTTATTATTTTATTGGCTGAGAAGATGTTAGACTGCTAGCTAGCTAGATGGAGCTCCATCTATTAGGAAAAACATTATACTATTGTAATCTCTCAATTTTAATAAATATGAATTCTTCGATCTATTAGCACAAATTAATCGATCGAAAGCTAGCTTCTTCGTTATTTTCTCCACACTCTTTTCCTCCGTTTCGTTTGGATACTAGATCACAATCACATACCAATGAAGTCTTGTTTAAATATGCCGGTATCTCTATATAAAAAACAAAAAACCACAACTAGATGAATTTTTGACGACCAATTTTTCTACAAATTGCATATTGTAACATGACAGTAAAAAGAGCATTTAGTTTCTTTGCACTTTAGATCACAATCATCACATACATGTACATATACAACAACCACGATTCAACTTTTAATAGTAGAATTGAAGTAGATATCCAAATCTCCATCTATTAATTAGCTTGAAGTAGATGAATTCATCGGATACCCTCCCGCAAATACTATTCGATCGGTTCTTGAGAAGTTTTAGTTTCAATCTTAGAGTGTCATCTAACTCATCTTCCCCCAAGATGGGGCCATTCTTCAAATTGTGCATGATGATCAAATACTGTATATATCAACACGCTTCTAACCTAACAACGCATAAATAGAATTTCACAATTTCTAATTGAAGACCTATTTTACATTCAACTAGACTATAGAGTTGTATACACATAATACTAGAATCAGTGTATTAGTTGACTACGTATGAGAGCTATCCAACCCTTCAATATTATCCTTGATAAAATAAACCAAAATCAAATTAAACTGAATTAAATTTAGGAGTTTATTATGATCAAATCAAAGACTTAACCCTTAAATTGAAGCCTTTTTAGCATCTCTCCACTAATTAAATAATAAAGACAAATATCCAAGTGATCTTAGGGTATACGTCTCCTTTTCAAATTTTCATCGATTACGTGCTCGTTAATGAAATTCAATATTCCAGTAGTCTACTCGAACAATAAACCACAACTTATATGCTTACAGATTCAAGCCGGGCATTACTTACATGAATCATTTGAATGATACTCAAGGCCATGCATTTGAAGAAATCCTAGCTATATATGTTCCTCCACCCCAAACCGAAAAAGAAAATAAAGGTAAGATACCTTGGATGTTGTGTTCAATATGAAACGTACCATTTTGTTTTGATTTTCTGTATACTAACAAATACACCTGGCAAAACTAATCCGAACCGAATAATCCGGACCCAAAAGCGAATGACATCCGAAAAGAGGTTACTTTCATTTATCCGAACCAAAATGGACCCTACCCGATCCGATAACCCGAAATTATTTTCTTGCGTAATTAGAATCTAGAAGCTTTAAAAAATACAATAGTAAAATATCCGAATTTGACCCGAAAATAATTATACGAATCGAATCCAAACTTAGTTAGATATTACAACGCTAAAATATATCCGAATCCAAAGTCACCAAAGCCGAATCCAAACCGAATGACCCATTTGCCAGATCTAGTAACAAAACACACCAGAATGTAGTAGGGTAGAGTATTTGCGGAGAACATCTCTAGTATTCTTGTTACCAATAAGTAATAACAGAGTAGAATGGCAAGATTGGCCAACACCACCTAGTCACCTACTAGTCCAAATGCAATCCAAAGAAGAAAATCGATCTTCTGAATATTTGCCCTGATAATTGAGTCATTCTATAATTTTCTTTTAGTCAAACTTATAAAGATGAGCAAAGTGGTTGTCCTAGTTGATCTTTTAGATGTCCTATACCTTTTTTCCCTTCTGATGAGTACCTTTTTTTCAATCTTTCCCCTTCTGATGAGCATGTTTTTCATACTATTGTCATGATAAAATAAGAAGGCCCATTATAGAATTGATTTATGAACGCTCTTAATCAATTCAAAAATCATAGAAAAGATAGAATACAATTAATGACAGGCGAAATCTCAATGTAAAAATTCTCGAAGCTGGTAAAAGTCGTTAAATTTGATTTAATTTTTTCAATGATTTGTGATTAGGTTTAGGCCCTTTTCGGCAAAATTGGCTGTTGAGGTAGCTGTTTTTGTGTTGGGTATGTGTTGGGTAGCCGTTAACTGTTGTAATTGACCTTATATATTGTAATCAGACTAATCACCGTTGGCTGTTAGTTGTAGCATAATAAATTGTTATGTAAAAAGTAATTATTTAGGTATTGGATACATGTATATCAGTGTAGGATTACCATTATTTTAGAAGAGTATCGATAAGTTGTGACTTATTTGCCGGTTGTTAACATTTTTTTATAGAATAGGTTAACACTACTTCTTTTTTTTTTTTGATAGGATAACACTACCTCTTAGGTACTTATAGTTCTAATTATTATTTTTTATTTTATTATTATTCAACTAAGCTTTTTTTTTCCATTTATGTTTCCATATGGAGGGAGAAAACGCATCAATTGTGAAGTAATGTAGACAATACCGGTGGTACTTTTCTCTCGAATAACTCAAAATTTTCAAAAGTTCAAAAGTTCAAAAAAGTGGCCGTTAGAAGTGTATAAAAAAAGAGTGATTCGAGTTGACCACAATTGCCTACAAGGCTACAAGCCTACAAGTATACAAGTATAACCCCAAATTGTGTTGCGGCTGCGACGTTGGTGTAAGGAAATTGCATAATTATGCGATGCCGCATTTAATTCCTTGTTTGGTCACTGGGAAGCTTAACAACATGCTGTCCTAGAATTTCTGCGAACGGCTACACCTTCCTTCAATTTAATTACCGAGAACCAACCAACAATACCACACATTAACAAAAATAATAAAGAAACAGTATTGCAGTTCAAGTTGCCCGTGACCTGTTTTGATAAATTGCCTAAGAAAGAATTTGAAGGGAGTGACGGGTATGAAGGAAATTTCTCTGCTTATTCATTATTGCCTCATGGGCATGTTTGAAAACAATCGATCTGCTTCTCTGACTTGCTAGATAAGGGCAACGCTGCGCATCTTGGATCCTTAATGCGACGAACCATCATATCACTTGCCAAGAATTATGTCATCTTGGCATTTTAAGTTTCCCATTTGATAATTGATAAATGACTAAAGCGAGATTTCTCTAAGTCTAGTAGGAATAGCCATATAGGCTCGATTTCACTAAGTGAGGAAACGGCGTTAGATAGGAGTTTTTGAAGAGGGTACTAGATTGTTAGTGTAGGGTACTAGACGGTTACTATATGGTGTAGTGTTCGCGCGTGAGGACTTGGTGTGTCTAGTGTTTCTATTGTCCATGTTGTGTCCTTTTTTGCAGGGTAACTGACATCTTGTCTGAATTTTTTGTGCTTTACATATGCTTTCCATGGTGCTTCACGACTTTGGTTTTAATGGTTATAATAGTTTTCTAAAGATTTTACATTGCAGGGCAAAAAAGGTTTTTCATAAATGTTTTTCGTGGGTCATTCTGAAAAAAGTCTCCTTCGAGGGGCTAAGAGGGTTACTGTAAAGGTTTTCTGTGGGTCATTATGGAAACAGTCTTCTGATTTCGGGGAAGGATGCGTATATCATCCCTCCCCAATACCTCATTCGAGATGGGATTGTGCTGGGTTGTTGTTGTTGCTCGATTTAAAAAAAAAACATATAGGCTTTTATACACCTTAAGTCTCTCTTTACAACAATAACAACTCAGTCTAATTAATCCCATCTCAGATAGGGTACTGAGGGAGTATGATCTACGCAGTCTTACGCCGAAAAATCGGGAGACTGTCTCCAGAAGCTTAAGTCTCTCTTTAACGTGGGAAAATATTTCCATTTTTAAAGATTTATTGAAGGCATGATTTTGATTAGGGGCGGCTATTGAGAATCTTATGACACATTGAAAAGAGAGTAGAGGTTTATACTATATAAAGGCTCAGAGGGTTACTCCTCCTGTTGCCAATTGGTTTTAGGATGAAACCCCTATAGGCCCGTCTGTGGTTATTATCTCCTCTCTATCTGCTAGGCATGTAGCTGCAAGTGTGTACGCAGCCCAAGTTTAACACTTAGGCTCTGTGTGAGCGGTGTCAAAAAGATTTATAGCTGCTTTGAGAATTTGTAACTATAAATTTATTTTTTGACTACAAAATTAAACCTATATGAAATCTTTTTCTCTTATATTTCATTAGCTTTTCTCAAACACTATAATATAAAAATTGAATCGGTTAAAGCCACATATATAAGATTCACGAGAAAAATTTGTGTGAACCGGTTTAATATATGAGATTGGGGCTAGAGAGGTCATTATTGTTTAATCGAGAGTAGGGGTGTAAACGAGTCGAGTCGAGCTCGAGCCGCCTAGGGCTCGGGTTCGGCTCGCCTATACTAAGGCTCGGTTCGGGC
>ONZK01002538.1:0-22244 GCA_900322385.1 Pharnaceum exiguum | reverse complement strand
CGAGCCGACTCGGTTCATTTACACCCCTAATCAAGAGGTTATTAATACCCAATATCATATATGAAATGGGTTCACTCAATTTTTTTTTTTTTTTTGTAAAGATTCACCCTACTATATATTTCCCGTATCCATTTTCACTATTTATTTCAACTTATCAACCCCAAAATCAAAATTTTCAATTGTGTTCTCAAGATAACTTTAATGGCTTTTATCAAACTTCTGTATGTTATAATACGAAGTGTTTTAGAAATTGGACTAGACCGGCCGGCTCGATCGAAACCGGTGGTCTCGTAGGTTTTCAAATCTGGCTTAACCGGACCGGTCAATTTGACCGGTTTTCAAAAAAACAGTATATATTTTTTAAACAAAATTTTAAATACCGGTTTTTAATAACAATTGAACTAGTTGAACCGATTAAGCCAGTGAACAAGTTGAGAAACCGGTTCGGTTTTCAAAACATTGATTATATATTATTTTTTTTTGAAATGGTAAGGAGTGCCACATTTTTGTGGCTGGTGAGTCTCGAACCCGGGCCACCCGGGAATTCGAGGGAGAAACATTGATTATATGTGTCAATAAGTTAAGGGGGCATCTCTTAGCAGCAAGCTAAGTGTTGTACAACACTTTTTTTTCCAAACTTACCCTTTTCTATTTTTTTTGTTGTAACCCACCTTCCCTTCTCCAATTCTCTTCAACCGCACAACACTCTCCAAGTCCCACTGAGCTCGTTTGGTATGAGGGATCAAGGGGAGGGGATTGGGATTATGAGTCCATGTTTTACTAATCCCTTATTTGGTAACAGGGATGGGGTTTAAGAGGGGATGGGGATTGGAATTATTAGGGGAGGGATTATTTTTTTAACTAATCCATATCCCAATCCAAGTAACAAATGATGGATTATTGTATTCCCTTCTTTAATCCCAATCCTCGTAAACTAATCCCAATCCCAATTAATAATCTCAATCATACTCATCCCCTCTACCAAACGAGCCGTCAAAGTCATTGGATATACTACCGAACAGTTTATTGAAACTTGAAAATCAATTAAAAAAATCTCAAAACTGTGAATCAGTAACTTGAAACTTAACGGAATGGCCGACTCGTATGGGTATTTCGGGTTAGTTGTGCAAGGGAAGGAGAGAGAGAGGCTGCGAAGGGGTGAAATGTGCTTAGTGGTGGGCAACGACCCGGGTTTGAGGTGCAGTGGGTTTGGTCAGTAAGGGCCCGAGTTTGTGGGTGGGATTCCGATGACGGGAGGCGTTGAATGTTAAATTAATGTTAGAACAAAAAGGCAATTAATTACACGGCCCAAGGTAACATGCCTGTCATCCATTTGAACTCTTTGCCATGGAAAGGCAATCACTACTCCTATCTTTTTCTTCACAAGAAGCGCAAGATAGTCAAACTATGCACAAGTATTCTTTCTTACCATCATCTTCAGGGCTGCCAAAATTTATCCATTTTCACTTGCCAAGAGTCAAAATACGCACAAGTCCACATACAAATAAGTTCTGGTCATGTCAAATCAATGTCATACTCAATGTCATACTGTGCGTGTTGGGTTAAAAACATTTTCCAGAAACGTGAATGTTATGTTATTGAATAACGGGAGAGGAGGGAGAGGGGTGAGGGGGTTGAAAACATCAATATTGTTTTTCACAATGACAAGGGCAATTTTGGAAAAAAAGTGCTGCACAACACTTAGCCTTGCTGCTAAGAGATGCTGGGTAAGTTGGGGGCATCTCTTAGCAGCAAGGCACCCCCCGATCATGGTGGATTGGTGGTGTGGTGACTGGTGAGCTATCCCCACTTCCCTAGCTATAAGCATAACTGCACTACCCAACGGGGAATAAAATGCTGTTCCAAGTTTTTTTTATTTTATTTAGTAAACAAGATGTAGCTCCAAGTTTAGTTACTTGATTTCTACTATAAGGTTAAAGCCACGAGTCACGAGTAAAGCAAATATTGTCACAGTACAACTTCTTAGAGACTGAGACCTAAATGTGTTTCATAGTAGTTTGTTAAGCTAAGCTTGGTTTGGCCTGGAACTGCAGTTGTTACCGCCACGAGATATAATGCATGCATGGCACATCGGAGTACCGCTTTCTATTGCAGAACTTTAGAGGTAGAGAGACTATCATTTGCACAAACTTTGCAGAAGGGAAGATTATTGCAGAATACAGTTTCCTGATCGTGTCATTCATCAGATATCAGATATGATTCTGCATCTATATCTGTATTCTGTATTTGATCTCAAGATATCAGTCAGTTATGATTCTGCATTAGTCCCATACTTATATTAGTTATTATTATGGTGGTCCCATTTCCTCCTTTTGTAAGTTAAGCCCCCCTACCCAATTGAATTGGGCCTTTAGTGATTACTTCAACTGTTGAAACGGCTCAATTCAATTCGGGTCAAAGTCGGCTCGTTAACCAATTCGGCTCGGTTAAAGTCGAATCGTAGAAGAGCGAGCTCACTTCGAACTAGGGTGGGTAGTTAGGTCAAAGGCAAATCGTAAAAGAGTGAGCTGACTTCAATTTAGGGTGGGTAGCTCGTTCAAAGTCGGTTATAATAGTCAAAGTCGGTGAAAGTCGGTCTTAATCGGATAATTCGGTCCTATTCATCTAGACTTTGTTGGAATAAGTCGGTCAAATTCGGTCAAAATTCGGCTGATAATTCTGTCAAATTCGGCTCAATTCGAGTCTTACAAAGCGAGCTGAGCACGAGGTAAGGTTATTTACTTATTTTAAGTAAGCTCGATCCTTTTTTTTTTTTTGGTGAAATTAAGTTAATAGGTGTCCCAAGACATTTACGAAGTAATGGGTACTAATTAAGTTGAGTCTAGCCGCAGTAGGTCATTAAAATTGCCAAATGTTCTTTTCTGATCTGCTACTTACTTGACTTCCTTCGGAGAGTATCCAGCATGAACTGCACCCAACACCTCCATTAATGTCCTGCATTGTTGTCTAATGATGTTATTCAAAGGGCTATTTTTTGTTGGCCCTTGTTGGAGGAAAGTAATTACTGTCTATGAATCCAA
The DNA here is from genome assembly GCA_900322385.1 of Pharnaceum exiguum. Lineage (NCBI taxonomy): Eukaryota > Viridiplantae > Streptophyta > Magnoliopsida > Caryophyllales > Molluginaceae > Pharnaceum > Pharnaceum exiguum. The sequence continues at coordinate 19,203 of ONZK01002538.1, read as the reverse complement.
TTCTAGAACAATGATGCCATCCGTTGTCAACTTCAACATGCTTATTGTATACTGTACTTTGCTAATAAGCTATGCCTTGCAAGATTCTGCTAGAAGCAATCACTGCGTAGAATTACTTACTAATGAGATTGTTGGGGAGTTTATAAGTTCCTGAAGAATATGATATAGCTGTACAAGTATTGTGTCAATAGATATTGAGAATGAGCTAATACTCCAATCTATTCTATGATATCAATTGAATTCCTGACATGCTAGTATGTATCATGTATGCTACACTTTCTATGCCTATTTCTCATGCAGTAAATTTGGTTCTAATTGTTTTTGCTCTCAATTTATCCGTCTGTTATGTACCTCGGCAACTTGACATTCACAGAACTGTTATGTTTCTTTCTGGAAGATCCACAAATATTCCGATTCTTTGTTTCTTTGGTGTTGTTTTCCAACCATGGATGCAAAAGAGTTTCATGCACTGGCTTGAAATACAAATACAAACAAGTCATTCAGAAAACTCCAAAAGACAGTCATCGCCATTTGACAGTTATAAAAGCTCTTTTGTCAGCCAATAATGACTTCATCCTCATTGCTCCAGCCTGTTCAATCTGAACTCTATTTGGATGGATACTCTCCGACATGTGAGGAGTTCCCACCATCTACTCAAAGTCTCTAAGTCAAAGGGCTTTTGGGTGAAGAAAACTCAAACTCTTAGATGAGTTTGCATCTATTTAATCCTGGTAGTTTCATATAATGACAGGAAAACAATGCACTTTAACACTGCAATTAGACAATCAGATGATGTTTGCGCTGGATGAGGTGTGAATTATGTTGCCTAATAGATGCTTGAAGGGTCTACACTAATCAATTGCTATATTTTTTAATTATGGTCCTGAACAGACTACAATGAGGTCATATTATGCAACTTGTAGGTTAATTACTATTGAAACTCATCAGAAAGTCAGAAAACAAGAATAATTGTTATTTATCAATAGGAGTCTAATTTGTATATTTAGTTGCTTCTTGGCAGACAGTACTCGGCCGACAAGCGTCATCTTTAGGCAGACGTATGGAGGAAAATTAATTCTATAGTACTTTCCAAGTAAACAAAGAGTTTGGAGTTTGTCTTCCAGTTGCAACTGATTCTTAAGTAGACCTGTGTACCTTGACCATTTCCAGTTCTATCTTTGTCTTCATATTGGCATTCTCCTCTGGAAAAGATGCTTTTGCTGTAAAAAGTTGCAGGAGAGGGGCTAGGAAGTTTTGCCTACGACATCTTTGTCTATCTAGTATATTTCTGTTTCAAGTTTTTGTGCTTGCAGGATTGCTAGAAGCAGGCATGAATTTCTGAATCACAGTAAATTGTGAATTTGGTGACCTCAAATTTTAGGTGGTAAGTCATTGCAGTCCGCAGATGATTACAAATATATTTTTGCGCGGTTTGCCTCATGTTAAGTGGCATTGGAGGTAAGGTTTAAAGTTTAAACGTTTCTATACTCTGTAACTAGAAACAGAAACTCAGGGAAATTTTGGTTTGTCAGACTATCAAGGATTTACTCCATGTACCCTCTACTTATATTCCTGTCTTGTTATTGTTTAGAATTTAGCTTTGCCTTTGCCAATATTACAACCACTCAATTTCTTAGGGACCCTGATACATTAGTCTCCAGCAACTCTAACTTCAAGCTTGGTTTCTTTACCCCTACTAATTCTACAAAACGCTATGTTGGGATTTGGTATAATGTCCAGTACTCGGATATATCAGAGGTTGTTGTGTGGGTTGCCAATAGGGACACTCCCATAGCTGATTCTTCTGGAGTGCTAAAAATATCAGAGGATGGAAATCTAAATGTCATAGATGGAAAAAAAAAGGTCTATTGGTCATCAAATGTGTCCTATAATGCGACTAACCCGGTCGCTCAGCTGTTAGATTCAGGCAACCTTATTTTGCTTCAGAATGCTAGTGCAACGACTATCTGGCAGAGTTTTGAGCACCCTACAGACTCTTTCCTGCCCCCACTGAAGCTTACTGTTGATGAGGACATGTATGGTAAGGCCCTGACCCAATCATGGCGAAGTCCTTCAGATCCATCACACGGACACTTCAAGCTTGGTGTTAGCGGTCGTAACCTTACTGAAGCTTTTATATGGAATGATGATAAACCTTACTGGCGATCAGGTCCATGGACTGGTAACATCTTCCTTGGCTTGCCTTACATGTATTCAGTAGGATTGAATGGTTTTGGTCTTGTAGATGGCCATCGACACACATTTTACATAACATATACTTCACCTAATAGTTCAGTTTTACAACGCTATGTGATGAATTATGAAGGACAATTATTTTTCAAAGAATGGGATCATGGTAGTGGAAAGTGGGATATTTTGTGGCAGTCTTTTGAATCTGAGTGTCAAATGTACGGTAAGTGTGGTCCTTTTGCAAGTTGTAACCCACGCAACACTCCAATTTGTGGTTGCTTGAAAGGTTTTGAGCCAAAGAATGATTTAGAATGGAGAAAAGGAAATTGGAAAAGTGGGTGTATTCGACGAATGCCTTTACAGTGCGGCAACACTGGGGGTAAAGCAGATGGATTTCTGATGCTAAACCATATGAAAGTGCCAGATAATGCAGAGTGGTTATCAACAGGACAAGATCAAGATGACTGTGGGGGAAGATGCGCACGAGACTGTTCTTGTGTAGCTTATGCCTTTTACTCAGCTATTGGTTGTATGTTCTGGAATGAGACCTTGATTGACTTACAGGAGTTCTCGAAGAATGGCGTGGACCTCTTCATCCGCTTAGCTCATTCAGAATTAGGTGAATTCCTCAAAGGACTTGTTTGTTTACTCAATTTTTATTTTTAAATTGTCTTTGGCAGGGTGTAATTTTTACAGATGATCGATACTTCTACTTGAGTCACATGAATAACAGAAGTAGATTTTCTTCTTGGTTGCAGGTGAATCTAGAAAATGGAGAACAATTGTAGTGGTTGTCGTGCTCATTGGTTCAGCTATGCTAGTAGTTTCCACATATATTCTATGGAGATGGTTGATTCCACGATATGGTGAATTTTTCTTTTTCTTACAGTTTGGTGCATCTTTCATTTGTAACTTTTCACTTATTTGGCTGAGAAAACGAAATTCAGAATTCTAGGTTGGTTGTGGATGCAACAGGGAATAGGTTCACTAGTAATGAGAGATTACGGGAGAAGTATATCTTTAAACCTAGTGGTAGTCCTACAGAGGAGCTGGATTTACCATTATTCGAATTTGAAAAGTTGATGAATGCAACAAATGACTTTCACCACAACAACAAGCTAGGGGAAGGTGGTTTTGGTCCAGTGTACAAGGTAACTATCGCTGGTTTGGAAGTTTAGAGAAGCATTACAAATTTTTTTAGAAAAATATGAAAATGCTGACTGTCCAATTGCTCAATTTTCATGTAGGGGAAATTGGATGATGGACAAGAGCTGGCTGTCAAACGCCTATCAAGAGCATCCGGACAAGGCCTAGAAGAATTTATGAATGAAGTTGTAGTGATTTCAAAACTTCAACACAGAAATCTAGTCAGACTGCTGGGTTGCTGTGTAAAAGGGGAAGAGAAGTTATTAGTTTATGAGTTGTTGCCAAACAAGAGCTTGGACGCACTTCTCTTTGGTTTGTAGTCAAATGCATTTTATGTTCTCATAGCAGCTGCCTATACAGATTTTGTTGTTAGATTAGTGGAAGGACCCTTTTTCTCATATGAACCTATTCTTTTTCCAGATCCTGTTAGCCAGAAACTGTTAGACTGGGAGAAGCGGTTGAACATAATCAATGGGATATGCAGAGGTGTGCTTTATCTTCATAGAGATTCCAGATTGAAGATCATTCATAGGGATCTGAAAGCCAGTAACATACTGTTAGATGAGGAGTTGAACCCAAAGATATCGGACTTTGGGATGGCGAGAATATTCGGAGGCAAACAAGTCCAAGCAAATACCGCGAGGGTTGTTGGGACCTAGTGAGTGTTTCACAGTTATGTTCTATATTTTTAAAGCTACTAGTATACTAACACATTTTGAAATGTGTGCAGTGGCTATATGTCCCCAGAGTATGCAATGGAAGGAAGATTTTCGGAAAAATCAGATGTGTTCAGTTTAGGGCTCCTGCTGCTTGAGATTGTTAGTGGCCGAAGGAATAGCAGCTTCTATGATAGTGAATGTTCAGGCCTTTTATGCTATGTAAGTTACTCCTATGCTAAAGACATTTTTGATCAACTATCAGAGCGGTCTCATATTTTCTTATTTGCTTTTAGGCATGGAAACTATGGAATGAGGATCACATTAATTCTCTAATTGATCCGACAATTTTCAATCCACAATATGAAGCCGATATGTTGAGGTGCATATGGGTGGGGCTATTGTGTGTTCAGGAACTTCCTGAAGATAGGCCAAGCATTCCGACAGTGATTTCTATGCTTGATCATGAAGTGACGGATCTTCCTCGGCCCCTCCAACCTGGCTTTGCTAGGAGGAGAAATCAGTCAGTTAGTGACGGTACCCTGAGTGAACAAGAATCTGTGAATCAAGTCTCAATTACTGCAATTAGTAGCCGATAGTATTGCAGTCTAAGGCAAGTCACTGTATCTTGTTTTTACTTATGTTGTGACGTTTAATCTCTGCACATATAGAGTACATGTTTTTGTGGTTACTTCGTTTGTTGACGGATAGAAGCCTCCAAGTTTCAATATTATTCATCAAATCAGAAATATATAGCACGGACTGCTGTGGCTAAAAAAATCATACTGCTGTGTACTCAATGTACTGATGGTAAACTTACAAACCTGTTCAAACCATGTTCCTGGAAGGATAATGTTTCCAATTTGTGATGACACTCTTGATTGGTAATAGAGGCCCTGTGCTATTGTTACTGTATTCCGACCTCCTAATCCCTAATTCCCTATGTTAGTTTGGTTGATCCAACCTCTTCGGATTCATGTTTCCGAGAGAAGATTCCATAATCCAAGTTACTGGAATTAGGAAATTCTCTCCCTTGTAACTTTCATGCATCCCTCAACAGCGGTTACCCTCGGTAACTCAAAAATTTAGAAGTTCAGAGAAGTGGCCGCTGGGAATGTACAAAATAACATGGTTGGCTGGTTGGTTGCCTCCGGATTTCTGAGCATAACCCAAAGGGATGTTGCTGCTGCGACATTGGTGTAAGGAAATTGCATAATCATAAAACTTATAATAAGATGCTGCAATTCCTAGTTGGGTTACTAATAAGAAGCTTAACAACATGCTCCTTTACACTGTCCAAGAATTTCTCCGAACTAACTACACCAAACCCAGAACAAAATTGAAGTATTTCATGGTATTTGATGCTTCTATGCTTCTTTCTGAAAGAACCGCATACTAGTTGTCAGTTCAGGTTTCTGAATCCCTATTTTGATTCTGTTTCTTTCTTTGGTCAACCATGAATGCAAAAGAGGTTTGTGCTGAAAGAGGTTTCATGATGAACTACGCAATCTTTTTAGGTGCATATAAATTGTAGGACATCAATGAACAAGTTCCATGACCATGCAAATAGATAGCCAAATGAACCTGATATGTGCTGGACTGCTGATGAGGTGTTACTTATGACTTCTACTTTCAATGTTATGCTTGAACGGTCTATGCCACTCGATTAATATATTTCTTAATTACGCTACTGAAAAAGTCTACACAGCTCATCTTGTAGTATAAAATTGTTGGCACTCCTCAGAGAACAAGAAGTCAAGAACGAATCTTAATACACATACGCAGTTTATATTGTTACTTAATTATTGCTCCTTGGCTGGAAATACTTCGTTGACGAGTAAACATTTTAGGGATTGTCTTCCAGTCGCTACGGATAGTACAGTACAACTTTGTACCTCGACCATTTCATATTCTATGTGTGTCTTCATATCTCCATACACCTTCTGAAAAGGTGCTTCTGCAGTCCAAACTTACAGGAGATAGTCAGATAGTGAGAGTTGAAACAGTTGGCTGTAAACTATTGGATTCTGAAGATGATCACAAGTATATGCTTGCGCGGCTTGGCTCATGTTTGGAGGAAGTAGAGGCAAGGTTTGAACGTTTCTGTTCTCATCATTTGGAAACAAAAACCTTGTGAAATACTATTTTGTCATACTATCCAGGATTACTTGATGTACCCTCTTCTTCTCTTCCTGGCATGTTATTGTTTAGATTTTAGATTTGCTTTGGCCAATATTACAACCACTCAATTCCTTCGAGACCCTGATACATTAGTCTCTAGCAACTCCTATTTTATGCTCGGCTTCTTTACCCCAACTAATTCTACCAAACGCTATGTTGGAATTTGGTATAATGTCCGGTACTCTGATATATCAGAAGTCGTCGTGTGGGTTGCCAACAGGGAAACTCCCCTACCTGATTCTTCTGGAGTGCTTAAAATTTCTGAGGATGGAAATCTACAAGTCTTAGATGGAAAAAACAAGGTTTACTGGTCATCGAATGTGTCCTATATTGCGATTCGCCCTGTTGCTCAGCTGATGGATTCAGGCAACCTTATGCTTCAGAATGCTGGTGTAACAACCATCTGGCAGAGTTTTGAGCACCTTACAGACTCTATTCTGCCTCCACTGAAGCTTACCATCAATGAGGATATGTATGGTAAGGCCTTGGTCCAATCATGGCGAAGTCTTTCTGATCCGTCATATGGACACTTTAAGCTTGGTATCACTGGTCATAACCTTACTGAAGTTTTTATATGGAATGATGATAAACCTTACTGGCGATCAGGTCCATGGACCGGTAACATCTTCCTTGGCGTGCCTAGCATGTATTCAGCACGATTGAATGGTTATGGTCTTGTAGATGGCCATCGACGCACATTTTACATAACCACTCTGCATTGTCTGGCACTTTCATATGCTCTAGCCTCCGAAACCCATCTTCTGTAGCCCCAACGATGCCGCACTGTAATGGCATTCTTCGAGTACACCCACTTGTCCAATTTCCTTTTCTCCATTCTGCATCATTCTTTGGCTCAAAACCTTTCAAGCACCTACAAATTGGAGTGCTGTCTGGTTTACAACTTGCAAAAAGACCACACTTGCCGTAAATCTCACACTCCGAGATGACTGTCGGAGAAGATGCACACTAGACTGTTCTTGTCTAGCCTATGCCTTTTACTCAGCTATTGGTTGCATGTTCTGGACTGAGACTTTGATTGACTTACAGGAGTTCTCAATCAATGGCGTGGACCTCTTTATTCGCTTAGATCATTCAGAAATTGGTGAATTCCTTAAAGGACTTCTTTTTTTTTAGTTTTTATGTCATCTTTTGTCAGAGTAAATTTCGACTAATTATGGATAATTCTACTTGAGTTAAATTGATCACTGAATTAGATTTTCTTCTTGGTTGCAGGTGAATCTGGAAAATGGAAAACAATTGTAGTGGTTGTGGTGCTGGTTGGTACAGCTTTGCTAGTAATTTCCACATATTCACTGTGGAGATGGGTGATTCCACGATATGGTGACACATTCTCTTAATTACAGTTTGCTACATCATTTATATATAAGTTTCAAGTCATTGGCCTAGAAAACAAAATTCAGAATTCTAAGTTGGTTCGTTGTGGATGTAACAGGAAATAGGTTGACTAGTGGTGAGATATCACAACAGAAGTATGTGTTTAAACCTAATGGCAGTCCTACAGAGCTGGATGTACCAGTATTCAATTTCAAAACTTTGATGGATGCAACAAATGACTTTCACCACAACAACAAGCTAGGGGAAGGTGGTTTTGGTTCCGTGTACAAGGTTATTATCGGTTTTGTGGAAGTAAATTTGTACTAGAATTTGTACATTTATTCAGGAAAACATGAAAAGGCTGAATATACAATTGCTCAATTTCCTTGATAGGGGAAATTGGAGGATGGACAAGAGCTAGCTGTCAAGCGCCTTTCAAGTGCATCTGGCCAAGGTCTAAAAGAATTTATGAATGAAGTGGTTGTGATCTCAAAACTTCAACATCGAAATCTAGTTAGGCTACTCGGCTGCTGCATAAAAGGGGAAGAAAAGCTATTAGTTTATGAGTTCATGCCAAACAAGAGCTTGGATGCACTTCTGTTTGGTTCGTAGTTCGTACACTGCAGTTACTTATCTTACAGCATCTGAATACATGGATTCTATTGTTGGATTAGTGGGATGATCCTTATTTTCTTGTATGTCACCTCTTCCTTTCAGATCCTGTTAGCCGGAAACTGCTACCCTGGGAGAAGCGCTTGGACATAATCAAAGGCATATGCAGAGGTGTCCTCTATCTTCATAGAGATTCCAGATTGAAGATCATTCACAGGGATCTCAAAGCCAGTAATATACTGTTAGATGAAGAGTTTAACCCCAAGATATCGGACTTTGGGATGGCGAGAATATTCGGAGGCAAACAAGCTCAAGAAAATACCTCAAGGGTTGTTGGGACTTAGTGAGTGTTTCGCATATGAGTTGTGCATTCTCAATTTATGCTACTAGTCAAACTTAAACATTTAAAATATGTGCAGTGGTTACATGTCACCAGAGTATGCAATGGAAGGAAGATTTTCAGAAAAATCAGATGTGTTTAGTTTAGGGCTTCTGCTGCTTGAGATTGTTAGTGGCAGGAGGAATAGCAGCTTCTATGATAGTGAATGTTCAGGCCTTTTATGCTATGTAAGTTACTCCTAAGCATAAGGCATTTTTGATTTCTGTTGGGCACATTAGATATCAGAAAAGTCTGAAATTTTCTTATTTGCTTTAGGCATGGAAACTATGGAATGAGGATCACATTAATTCTCTGATTGATCCAACAATTTTCAATGCACAATATGAAGCGGATATGCTGAGATGCATACAAGTTGGTCTATTGTGTGTTCAGGAACTTCCTGAAGATAGGCCAAGCATTCCGACAGTAATTTCTATGCTTGATCATGAAGTGACTGATCTTCCTCAGCCCCTCCAACCAGGCTTTGCTCGAAGGAGGAATCAGTCAGATAGGGAGGTTATCCACAGTGAACAAGAATCTGTAAATCTTGTCTCACTTAGTGCAGTAAGTGGCCGATGATATAGCAGTCTGAGGTAATTCACAGTACCTTGTTTTTAATTATGGTGTCATCAACCACAAGTTATTCACATGAAGTTTATCGTGTTTTTCTTGCTGTTTTTGTTGACAGACATCCAAGAAGCATCAAGTTTCAACTTTCAACTACTTATTGTTCTTGATTAGCAAGTTAAGCATTCTTTCTGAAATCAGAAATATAAAGCAGGGACTGCTTTGACTAAACAAGTTCCTAGAATGTTTATGATTCTAATTTGAAGGGAACTTCATTAGAGACCATATGATGATTTGTTTTCTTGATCTAGGATAACTTTAACAGTTATAACTGGCAACTCACTAGCTAGTAGCTTGTGAGGATGTTTTATATTAGCCTTTATGAAGTATTGTATCTACTGTATGGTTAACAGCAAATTACAGATATTATCAACGAGTTGTGCAGAGTTATTCAGCATGGCGTGGACAAGGTTGAAACCGTTGGGCTTATGTGGGCAATTTGGTTTGTCGACAAATCCACTTTCATAGCTCATTAAATGAAAAAGTGAAACGAAGGGTAGAATTATATTTGATGACATATGCATGGACATGATTGTCTAAATGTAGAGTGTGCACATCACTGATTATGAGTGGCCATCTTCCACAGCCTAGTCTAATAGAGGACGAAATATTTTGCCATAAAATGCAGATGAATTATTTTGCAAACTTGTGTCATGAAGGACAAAAACACTGTCTATGCCTCTATGGTTGAGCCGTTGAGTACGGAGTTAAGTGCACACTAAGCTATTTTAACGTCAATTCGGATGTCCGTATGCAGCAACGAGTTCTAACAAACCAAACCCCTGTCACAGTCTCACTGCAAATTCATTTTCTTGCTGACATATATACATGCACATTGCACTACTAGCTATTTTAGTGGATCTCCTTAAAAACTGGATTTTCATCCATACCAAACAACTAAATCTTTCTGATCAATAATATAGCATTGTTCTATCCTGAGGTAGAAATAGTAGCTATTTTTACACCTTTCCTAAGAAAGAAAATATGGAGGTTGAAAGAGTGCAAGATGTAGCATCAACAACCATATCAAAGGAAACTATCCCTTCAGCATTCATCAGGCCAGAAAATGAGCAGCCTGGATTTACCACCATTGGTGAGGCTGACTTTGAAATTCCGGTGATCGAAGTGGATGAACCGGATGAGAAGAGATTGGTGAACCTCATTGCCAAGGCAAGTAGTGAGATTGGTCTGTTCCAAATAACAAACCATGGTATACCAAATGAAGTCATTGCCAATTTGCAAAAAGTTGGGAAGGAGTTCTTTGAGCTACCACATGAAGAAAAAGAGGCTTATGCTAAGGTTCTTGGGTCTATAGAGGGATATGGCACTTCCCTTCAGAAGGAAACCGAGGGAAAAGAAGAGAAGAAAGGTTGGGTTGATCACCTTTTTCACCGGATTTGGCCCCCCTCTGCCATTAACTACAGATTTTGGCCCAATAATCCTGCTTCCTATAAGTAATGTTTTGGTCTTTATAGCTTCTTTTGCTATGCTTTCTGATTTTTTTATCACCAAATGCATACCAGTAATCAGCTAAGCTATGGGAAAACGGTGATCATATATTCATGAGTAAATTTTTGAAGAAGTCTGTAAATGCAGTATGTAATGGAGTTGTTTAATTTCATATGACAAGGTTAAGATAATGAGGAAACGATCATATAACATGGGAACTTAGCTTAACTATTTCTCTTCTCAGATTATAGTTTCCTGGTGCATTCTGCATAATACCACAAAACACAAGAAATTACGTGACCAGACTGTAGAACCAGATAACTAACTCTGATAATACATACATTATGCATGCGCAGGGAAGCCAATGAAGAGTATGCCCAGCATCTGAGAGGGGTAGCTGATAAGCTCTTCAGATTTCTGTCATTAGGACTAGGACTTGGTGAGAATGAGCTTAAAGAGAATGCAGGTGGTGTCAATTTGGAATACATGTTGAAGATCAATTACTACCCACCATGTCCTCGGCCAGACCTTGCCCTTGGTGTCCCTGCTCATACTGACATGAGTACTATGACATTGCTCATCCCTAATGAAGTTCCCGGGCTCCAAGTCTGCAGAGATGGTCGCTGGTACAATGTTAGGTATATTCCTAATGCCATTATAATCCACATTGGTGACCAGATTGAGGTAAGTAATATAACCTTTCAAGGCTGTATGATTGGTGCATCACTATGACCAGATATTTGTTAATATAGCGTTCCATATCATGTAAATTATAGTCCATTTTGGTCTTGCAGCAAGCTTCCAAGTAGTCTAGCTACCTTTCATCTGGCAAGCATTCTAATAACTATGACTGAAATTCTTTAATTGTCAGATCATGAGCAATGGTAAATACAAGGCTGTGCTGCACAGAACAACAGTAGACAAAGACAGAACAAGGTTATCATGGCCTGTGTTCCTGGAGCCACCACAAGACCATACTGTAGGACCAAATCCCAAGCTCGTTAGCGAAAAAAATCCAGCAAAGTATAAGACCAAGAAATATTGTGATTACCAATATTGCAAGCTGAATCGCCTTCCCCAGTAAGGGTGCCTGTTTAATAGCATAATGCCATGGAAAACCACAGCTGCTGCCATATGATGCTAGCAGCCAATTTGGCTACTTAGTCTTCACTGAAGTCTATCATCTTACTGAGTTCAAAGAGGAGTTCTTTTTTCTAAATGGTGTTGATTGGATGAGTTATGTATGTTTAAGACGTACAGTTTAGAATGCCAACAGACTTTTCCATGTCAATAATAATTTAAGTTGCAGTGTATTGATTGTAATCACCCTATACAATGGGAAAGAGCCAATTAATGCATTGCTAGATTGTGGTGAGTATCTCTACAACATTTTCGGTTCATCTATGCTTACTTTTCTCATAAACGGCATGTCTCAGACATGCTAGCTCTAGAGACACTATAAGAACCACTTTTTAGAAGTGATTTGCAGGAAAAAAAGAAGTCAAATTGACTAAAATGTAGGCATGCGCGTAAGATATTATCATCAAGTAGTTCCAGAGTTATACAACTGGCCTTGCTAACCTTATGTTTCCTAACCGAGCTAACTTATAGCATAGTAGTTTCAAGGGATTTTCCAGTCTAGTGTGAAGACCCAAAATACAGGTCAATCTGATGCAGACATGTACTCCGTACAACCAGAATAGTCCTTATATGTCACTATGTCAGGCGCCATCCAAAGCACGGGTAGTTTCTTAGTACATTCATCTATCATATGATCTTTTCATGATACCCCTTAGTTTCTGGTACTCGATAATGTTTTAACAAAGACTTGTGTAAACTCGTTTTATATGAGACGTGCTCATTAAGTCATTAATTATAGAAAAGATTGATTAATAACCCCTTGGAAGTCATTAGTGATCTCCCATTCCACGTCTCATGTATAAACCAGGTTCACATAAATTTTTCTGATTTTCACTGGTATAAAGTTGATGTGTCATGTGTCTACTATGAGAACCTCAAATGAGCATCACATACTGTACATTTTTCTGTATTTTTTTACCTGTTAGTTTAGACAATCAAATTCACCTGGTCATGTGGTCGTACCATTATGTGAGTAGTTAAATGAAGTAAATCATTCAAATATGTTCTAGAGTCAAGCCAATCAATATACTAAAATTATTGAGTCAACCGAACATTTTAGGTCAACTGTCAAAGAGATAGGCTAGTAAACTCACATACCTCATTTTCAAACCTCGTATGTCCACTCGTACAACATTATTACATTAGTCTTTAGTCATGATCAAACATATGCTTGCACACATAAGAAAGGAAAGAGACTGAACTCGTCTCTGATAATCAGAAGAGCTGAAGAGCAAAGGGAAGGCCAAACTTGTTCAGGTGAGCTGACCATACTATGGCTCCTAGTCCTGTTAATACATTTGTTTTCCTGTTCTGCATCTTTTATTTTGGAACAGAAATTTGCTCTGCTGTAGACAGCATGTCATCCGGTCAGTTCCTGAGAGACCCAGAATCAATTATCTCCAGCAATTCAAAATTCAGACTAGGATTTTTTAGCCCTCCAAACTCCACCAATCGGTATGTCGGTATCTGGTATAATCAGCCTTCTGTAATGGAAGTTGTATGGGTAGCTAACAAGGACAGCCCCCTAACTGATACTTCTGGTATGCTTAAACTATCTGACAATGGGTTTTTAAGTGTATCTACCAGTAGAAATGAAACTCTTTGGTCATCAAACATCACACTTCCCGACACTCGTTTCTCTGCAGTACAACTGCTGAATTCTGGTAACCTTGTAGTACAAGGGTTTGAATCAGAACAGCTTCAAGGGAATGCCACAGTTATATGGCAGAGTTTTCAGCACCCTACCGATAGTGTCTTGCCAAATATGAGATTCCTTTTATCAAGCAAAATGAATCTGAAAAATGTACTGCAAGCTTGGAAAAGCCCCTCTGACCCATCAACTGGGAGGTTTGCACTAGGAACTAGTTCCCTTGGCCTGTTTCAACTCATAATCTGGGATGGTGATCGCCCCTATTGGCGAAGTGGTCCATGGAACGGAAACATTTTTATTGGGACAAGATATCATAATGTCGGCTATGGCAACATATTCGTTAATACCGGATCTTTTACCCAGGATGATGGACAAGGGGTGACTTCCCTGGTTTACACAGGAGCAAATGAGTCTTTGTTAGCACATTATGCATTAAGCTATCAAGGTATAATAGCACAGAGATGGTGGACTGGCAATAATAATAATTGGCTAAATGCATGGCATGCGCCTGAACATGTTTGTGATACTTATGGCAAGTGTGGGGTGTTTGGAAGCTGTAATCCGCAGGGTAAACCGATTTGCAGCTGCTTGAAAGGTTTCGAACCAAAGAACAAAGAGGAGTGGAAAAGAGGGAACTGGACAAGTGGGTGTGTGAGAAGAAAGCAGTTGCAATGTAGGCTTCAAGGGGGTAAACAAGATGGATTTTTGAGGTTACAAATGATGAAAGTGCCAGATAATGCAGAGTGGACTGAGGGACTGAATAGAGATCAATGCGGAAGCAAGTGCTCGAATAATTGTTCATGTTTGGCCTATTCATATGATACTGCTCTCGCATGTATGACATGGGGTGGAAGCTTGATTGACATAGCAAATCTTTCACCTGGTGGAGTGGATCTCTATATCCGTCTTGCAAAATCGGAGCTAGGTAAGTAACGGCCTTTCTGAATCGTTTTTTAGTACATCAGATATGATCCTCATACTATCGTTGGTTTTCTGATTGCAGCCAGTAGTAACTCCAGAGAAAAAGCAATTATTGCAGCGAGTGTGAGTTTAGGGTCAGTAGGAATTGCCGCCATCATATGCATATTGGTTTTGTGGAGATGGAGAACAAAACCACGAGTAACTTCTAATGGACTAGGAAAATCAAGATTTATGCCAGGAAAGGGAGTAGAGGATAAGAAAGCAACATCGGACCCAAATGCATTTGGAGACAGAAGTGAAAACCTCGAGGACTTGAAATTACTGGAATTTGAGAAACTGGCTGAAGCAACAAATGGATTCAATGAAAGTAACTTGCTTGGCTCAGGCGGATTTGGCAAAGTATATAAGGTAAAGGTTGGCTCTGAAATACAACTGTTTATTCTTTACATCAATAACTGTAATGTAGGGATATCTGTTTTACAGGGAATTCTGGAAGACAAACAGACAGTCGCCGTAAAAAGACTCTCCAGAGCATCTGGTCAGGGAATAGAAGAGTTTATGAATGAGGCAGTGTTGATTTCAAAGCTTCAACACCGAAATTTAGTCAAGCTGCTAGGATGCTGTGTTGAAGGAGAAGAAAAGATGCTAATTTATGAGTACATGCCAAACAAAAGTTTGGATGCATATTTGTTCGGTTAGTATCAGAACTCCTTTTTTTCAGCATAGCATCCTGTTTACACCAAATTGCTAGTATTTTGTCCCCTCTCTTTTTTCTTGGAGAACCAGTTGGTAATCAAGTAGGGAAACAGATTTTTCTTACGATAAGATTAACAGAGTTAGACTAGTTCACTCATTGATCTTGGATCACTGATAGACAAACTATCTTTCCTGTGATCAGATGCAGAAAAGCGCAAACTTCTGAATTGGGAAAAGTGTTTCAGCATTATTGAAGGGATATGCCGAGGGCTTCTTTACCTTCATCGAGATTCAAGATTAAAGATTATTCACAGAGATCTTAAATCAAGTAACATTCTCCTAGATGAAGACATGAACCCTAAGATTTCAGATTTCGGCATGGCAAGAATTTTCGGAGGTAACCAGGATCAGGCTAGTACACAGAGAGTTGTTGGGACATAGTAAGTACCCTAAATTCAACTCATACATACACTAAGCCAATCTATCTAACAGTTTCTCCCTTTCTTAAACCAGTGGTTACATGTCTCCCGAGTATGCAATGGAAGGACACTTCTCTGAGAAGTCAGATGTGTACAGCTTTGGGGTGCTACTATTGGAGATAGTGTGCGGAAAACGGAATAGCAGCTTTCGACATCAGGAGTGCTTGAGCCTCTTGGGATATGTAAGTTCACCTCCTAGGCTGTATTCACTCTACCATTTCTAAGCATCTAATCATGGCTCATAACTGTTAATATCAGGCATGGCAATTGTGGAACGAGGGCGAAATAGATCTACTGATTGATCCTTTAGTTTCTGAGACACAGCATCAGGGAGAGATCAGAAGGTGCATACATGTGGGGCTACTGTGTGTGCAAGAATTCACAAAAGATAGACCAAGCATTTCGACTGTGATATCCATGCTTGGTAGTGAGATAATGGATCTTCCAAATCCAAAAGGACCTGGGTTTATTCGTTGCCAGATCTCATCCGAACTGGGGACATCGACAATCAGCGATGATACTTGTTCGACAAATTATGTTACTGTAACACAATTGACAGCTCGATAGGAAATCTTCCTGTGGATGGATCGTCTGCACATATATGCTTCAGTTATTCTTGTTGCACTCCAATGAGTTCAACTAGTCCTAGTAAATAGCCATCTTATTCTTGTAGTATTCCAAAAAAATCAGTTTGCCTCAACTACGTATTTATCTGGACTTGACAATCAATAAATAATCCGTTACGAGAAGATTACAGGTGATTGTGTTGCATATGTTGCACTGATAGCATAAGACATTGTGAAAAGAAAATGACCCCCGATAAATTTATTTCTTCAGCACACTGAACAAAAAGCAGTATTACTCAAAACAGTGCTATACACTTCTAGTCCATTCTCTCGTGCTCAAGAAACAAAGCAAAAGTGAACAAGAAATGATGCAATTTCAAAGCTCCCTTGAGACGTTATGCCACTACAAAATTTGTGATTTAAGAAAAAAACTAATATTGTAATGTTAAATGTAAGAACACAGCCTGTACCCCCAAAACATCTATTTGGATATGGAGCTTACATTTATGCACAAAACAGTAGCTAAAGTTTTTTAGTGAGGAAGCGCTATACAGTAGTACAGTTCCCAACTGCTACGGGCATCACCTAAGAAATAGGCTGAGGGAGTGAAGGGTATATAACCCTGAAGATAGTCAAATAGTAACATTGGAAGTATTAACATCAGTGCGCGCTTGTAACAGCAATATTATGCCTCCCATAATAAGCCGTGATTACAAAGTGGAGGAAGTCCTAGATTTGTGTGACTTGTCATCCTGAGAAGAATTTGAAAACGAAGAGGACGACATTGCAGCATGATATGATGAAGAAGCAAGCTGCGCCAAAGCTGGAACTGCGCCCCCTGGGAAATAGAAAAGACCCAAGTACAAAGTAGCATGATTCAATATACAGATACCAGGAGAGATTACAAACACCATACAGGGAATGGTAGTTCCAAAGATTCTCTACAGTCCACCAAAATGTCAGATTGATTGAGTCTCTAAAAAAGTCTTCCTATCATGCCGATTTCACTCTAAAGTGTAATGCTAACAATTCAGGGCTACAATTTTCAGCAATGGAGTGCTTAACTATCAAAGATGCAATGAAGACAAATTATTAACTACGAAAGACCATCAACAGAGACCTTCAAGTGTGAGGACTTGGAGAGCAAGATAGAGAGAGCAAGGGAGGCCAGGCGAGGGGGAGAGAAAGAGAGATTGGTGAGGGGGAGTTACAATACTGACCTGCCAATCCAGCACAAGCTGAGGAGAAAACTATAACTGGAGGAGCCTGCATACAACCCAAGTATTGCAGAATGAAGTAAGATAAAACTAAAAGACAAGTAAAACGTTATGAATTGGGATATAAAACACAGGCATTGAAATATAGATTTCAGATATAGAATAAAAAAACAAGGACTGTGAGCTGCCAAAAAAAAAGGCAGTTCCAAAAGGTATAACAGCCATTAACCAGACAGCAACTACTACTACAGAATGGCTGAACAACCCCAAAGAGGACAGACGTGCATCCTGTAATCTCTTAAAGGCCATAGACAAATGGAAGCCTCAGTATTCTACAGAAAACAATTCTCAGAACGAGCTCAAGTTCAACTTCACATAGTTTCCAACCAATTCAAAAAAAAATAGAAAAATCCTTGTTCATTCAAAAATAACAAGTTTTGATCAGACTGTCACTTCCATGACAAAACAAAGATTTGCATGAAACAAGGACGGCCTCTCATTACAGAGTTAATTTTTCTTGCTAATTTTTTATCCTATATCTGATTCACTTTAATTCCTCCTATCTTGACAGCAAAGCTGGAGAACAGGAGAGCTTTCTGGAACCTGCCACAAAGGAATATTTTTATTTTTAATTATGGGAGGATTTAGGGCCCCTCATGGCCTCATCTCGTGGGATATCCAAATCCGAAGTAACTTGCTCACAGTAGAAGTGGTTAGTGACTAAGGAGAATACCCCATGAATCTGGTTCAAGCCCATTATCATGGGCTAGGAACCATTCCGGTTTTTAAAAGTGCCTTTGATCTCAGCGCAGTACCCTAAAAAGGCGTACGGTTAGTCGGTAACTGCCACTATAGGTGAAGGTAAAGTATCAGATCACTTTCCCTCAAACTAACCAAACCAAAGCCTAAGATACAGACTACAAGGTGCCATTAACAAGACAAGTATACCTGAGCTCAGTTAGTAAGACTTCTGAGATCTATTCCAAGGGTCCCAAATCAAGTCTCTTTGGGAGGTTTTCCAGTCGTTAACTTCAAGGCCCATGGGACTAGTAAAGCAAATCCCTGATACCCATGTTATCTTACAAAAAAAATTACACGGTACATATGAAAACACGGTCTAAATAATTGCTTGCTCGATACAATACTTCAAGGAGCATTCTTATCCCTTTCTTCATTATTTAAACGTGGTAGAGATAAAAAGCCCAACTATCTACATTGAGTAAAAGCTTGTCAAGGAAAG
Source organism: Pharnaceum exiguum (assembly GCA_900322385.1). Taxonomy (NCBI): domain Eukaryota; kingdom Viridiplantae; phylum Streptophyta; class Magnoliopsida; order Caryophyllales; family Molluginaceae; genus Pharnaceum; species Pharnaceum exiguum. The sequence continues at coordinate 718 of ONZK01002538.1, read as the reverse complement.
CTTCATCAGTCAATTGTGTTGGCTGGCGTATAGGGAGAAGCCAGGCTTGCCCAATTCATGCGGCCTGGACCTAACTTGAGACCTTGTGTTCCATCAGTCAAAGCTCGGACATCATCACCATGACAACACCTCACTAGTATTCATCGTGTGTGCTTGGAAAAGCTTACAAACTAATCACGTCGAAACAGAGTGCCCAGACAAACTTCGACAGCTTCATTGAAACTAAGCCCACACAAGACTAGACTAACTTCAACTGGTTCATTTTTCTAATTTTCTTCAATATATATTTTTCCTGCAAAGAGCTTCAGTCTTTTTTTGCACAAAACCTTCAAGCAGACCCACTATCACAGACTTCTATTTTCCAACAATTCCCAAATCAAAGCGAACTTGCAAAATCCAACTACCACCCATACGAGGTTACAAAGCTTGGCTCTCCCATGTATATTTTTTTTCCCTTGAATTCACTCGTAATCTAACTGCCAAACAAAAGTTATCTTTCAAACTACCAAAATCTCCAGCAAGGGAACACTCTAAGACATTCACCATTCCAACTACTGACAAATCTATACCAATCCCCCTTCTTTGCTCTTTTCAATCATTCAGGGGGTGTTTGGTTGAATGTATCGTAATGGTAATGGTATCGGATTAGTTCCAGTATGTAATGTCAACTGTTAACGTTACATTTATCTTGTGTTTGGTTCCATGAAACCAACGGAAA
>ONZK01002537.1:0-11292 GCA_900322385.1 Pharnaceum exiguum | reverse complement strand
ACGATTCGACTTGAACCAAGTCACGACTCGATGCAAGTCGTTCTTGGACCGATTTATGATCGACTCGACTCAAACCGAATCGTCGATTTGAAAAAATTTCAAATCGTTGCCGCATCGGTCTTTTTCGATTTGGTTCGACTCCGATGCCATTCACCGACTCGACTCGATTCGGTTTCCAGCGACTCGATTTCGACTCGATTTCCGACTACAAACCAATCGTTGGCCAGCTTTAATGATAACAAAACAAACATGTCACTGGTAAGCATGCCTTGACTTGTGGGTAGTACTTCGTAATAAACAATGAGATGTATAGCATAGTCATAACTGAGACTAACAAAAAAAAAAAAATAATCTTCTCATCATCACGAATTACAATCAATCAATTATGGGCATATGCACAAAGCCACAAAGGGATATAGTCGTATTATGCTAGTTTCACGGATCACAAGAAAACTTTCCTCTCTCAAAACAAATTGATAGCCTGAAGTCCAGAACGTACTTAGCGGCGGACTATGTCTTGAATTAATTTTAATCGATCCAATCACTCATCATGAGTGGCTCTTGATACCACATGTAAGAATTTAATTAGGATCTATTCATATGAATGAATGAACACAATTAATAGTTACATACCTTGAGTCTCCATTGTAGTTGTTGTGTGTATCACCACCAAGGTTTTCCACTTCTCTCTTTTACCGGTACAGAAGACAAACTAACAGGGTGATTGTGTCTCCACCTATTTGGTTATGTAAAAACCCTAAAAAGTAAAGTGGGTGTGGGAACCTTGACTTATATTTATAATAACATATATTGGGCCCTCCCTATCACAGGCCCAGCCTATTAAGCCAGTACTTGTCCACATACACATAGTAATAATAATATATGGGATCCCTTATTATTTAATCCTGACAGGTTGGCCCAATCAATAAGTCCACATCCAACAAGTACCCGTTAGCATTGTGGTTATTTGAAGTACAAAGTTGAAAGTTGAGGTGTACACAATTCAAAATTAATGGGTATACTGAGAATTTCGTTAACGTTCAGGGTTATATGGTGAAAATTCCGTAAAAATTATGGTCATGGATATTTTTGTTAACCAACTAAACAACTGTGATAATGAATCTTGAATTTCGTTGCTATAAATAATTGGCAAAAGTATATATCCACTTTTTTATTCTTTTGCTCCCTTAAACACATCAAGGTTACCACAAGTACTCATCAAAATAAACTGTTAGTAATATGCGTAGGGAAAAAAACGGGATGAGTCGATGACGACATTATTTGGTCTAAAGTGCATGAAAGTACAAATACATTGGACTACACACCAAATGCTTGAACAACCGAATGACTTCATAATGTGCTCATGTTGCTAAACCATCCACCTGTTAGGAGCTATTTGGGGTGTACATACGGTTCCAGCTCGTCTTATATCTGGTGATCACATGCCTTTGGAGCCTATTTACATAAGCATATATATTTGATCACATTTCGTTTTCAAGGAAGAAAAGTAAGCATGTTGATGACACATATATAGAACTTATGAGATTGGTCTATATAATAGAATTTTAATTACACATTCAGACTTCACGTCCAGATACAAAATCACTCTTCCTCACACTCTCTTTTTGTTCCCTGCATATAGCTTAATCAGTCTTACGTATGTAAGCTCAGTAAACCCGATCAAGTTACAAGAAACTGTACCTAGTTGCAAGACTTGCAACTAGAGGTACTATACTACTATTATACACACTTAAGTCAAGTTAAAGATTTATATACCCAGATTTAATTTGTTATGGACTGCCCAGCTCCAATTTTCTTGTGTATAAGTGTGATATGTAGAAGAAGCTTACTGCTGTTTTTGGAGCTTGCTCAAATGGTGAAAGACTTCGTTATAGTCTCGTCTTCTGCCCTTCAAAGGATGTCTTCTACTGTGAATGTCCCCATAAGATCCAGCAGAAATGCTCCTTACCCTTCTTCTTCCGTCAGTGTTAGGTACACTGAGAGTACTTCTCGTTTGATGGCTATTTGATTTTGGTCTTCAGTTTTCTTTTAACCTTTTACTTCGCATGTTGTATTGTTGTAGCATGTAGAAAGGGGGTATTTGATCATTTGTCTAGAGTAGAATTGATGTAACGTTTGAGTGTGTGACTTTGTCATTGTTGTATCCGGATGAATTGAGTTAAATTAAAAGAGATGTTCAGTAATTTAATGTTGTTGAAGCTACTAATCACTACTCGTACTCAATAAAAGTTGCTCCAAACAAGAAGATACCATCATACCAACAAGGTACTAAGGTCTCTTAGCTCTTGTAGGAACGTCCCTTCTTCTTTTTGAACGATGGTGTGATCAATTGTCAAGGTACAAACTACAAAGTAAATTTGTTGCTGGTTGACTTCGATCAATTGTGTTTTTGAAGGTACCAATCGGCGATATTAATTGAAACACACTTTTAGTTCCTGGGCATACGCATACTGTAGTTCACATTTGTTTAATCTTGACAGTGAAAGATTGGTCTCTGATAAGCCCAGTGACGTCTTTCAGAGCAATCAATTAGTTGAGCAATCATAAACGTTGAAAATGGTGGCTACCCTATGCAATGTCAACACTCTGACTTAATCTGTACCCGGCCTCTAGCTAGGTAACCATTCGGTAAGTCTAATAGCTGCCAATGAAGTCTGAAGTACAGGAAACTTGAAAGCGAGAAATTGGATTAAGCTTAATGTACTCACACCTGACTGAAATGTTGTGGATAATGTAGTGTTCAATGGTTAAGTTTATGGGGATTGGTGTTGTTAAACTGGCTGAAAAGATTATTATACTAATAATGCAAGAATTAAATATCTGAGCACCAACAAAGTGTACTTTCATTAGGTGTGTTTGCATCCCTAAGGAACCAAGCTAACAACTGTTGAGCAGTTCTGAAAGGATGAAATGACCTAACAGGTACATTGGTAGAAGACTACATGTTGATGGTTTTTTTTTAGAAAGCTTGATGGTACATTTATATAATGGAATTTAGCATGTAAAATATTGCATTACTTTCTGCTTGTACTTATTTTCTCGATCTCCTCATCAACAAAAGCACCAGTCATATTTTTTTTTTGTTTAGAAAAAGTGATGAGTTTAGTGAGGTAAAAGTGTAGATTTCTGAAATTCTCCAACAGCAGTACTTTCCGAAACATAAACGTTCGCGTGAAAATGAACTTCCAGGAGAAGTGTACGAGAGCAGTCTTCAGTCTCTGAAGAAATCTAGTCAAAACAAAAGACACATGACAGATCTTGCAGGAACCAAACTCGCACTCACATACAGTAATGGTACAGCAGCGTTGCTAATCAGCAGTGGATCTTTTAAATCCATGTGTTTATTGTAATTTAACGGCAATTTTGTTGTCTATTGCGCGTACAATAATCCTGCATCCAGATACTATATATCTGGTGGCTTCGTGTTCACTGAACCACATCTCAATTCACCTACCAATTTCTAGTTGAGGGCTATGTTTTATGTTTAATGTCAGCTGTAAGTCAGTCATATATTCCCTGTAAAACTTCTAATGACAATATCTGATTTATGAATGAACAGAGAAAAAACATTATTGAATAGCAAATGCTACTTCATTCAAAGAGATGCAATGACCATCAATATAGAGAGAGACAACGAGGTGTTGACTCATCATCTTTACTGGTCTGGTGACCACAATGTACGAGAGTGGAGATCTCAGATGCAGTAAATCAGTACCATTCTTCACTAATAATCAGTAATTTTATACAGCACTTGACTAAATCAAGCGGACAATATTGCAAATGATGAGTTGAATGCATCACTAATGAACAGCTTGCAGTTAACACCTTCACATCTTGGCCATCACATAATCCATCGAGTCCACTACGAAATCTGTGGAAAAATCGAAGTGTGACACAAGATTAGAATGACTTGAATCACCAAAGCTAAAGGACAATCAGGGAGAGAGGGAAGCTGAAGATATCAGTAGGACACTAGGATAAAGGAAAAATCCCTGCTGCCCAGAATGATCTTTTTCTTAAAAATTTACCTTATAACGAAACCTTATGTGAGAATTTCGGAATGGACACAATAGTAACTCTTGTTATATAATTTGTTAAGCATACTGTTCACTGATTATACTTTGCTTCTAATGTTACCTTTCCGAGATGAAAATTGTTCAGGTTGATTATCTATGCTAAGTGCTAACCAAGTATCATGAACATAACAGGATAAAATGTACATCCTTATAAGAAAAGGTAGCAAATACTCACCAGCGTCTGCCTTGGTGAAGCAGAGGGGGGGCGTGATTCTGAAAACATTGCCAAAGAATCCACCTTTACCAATGAGCACTCCCATTTCTGCATCAAGTCGAAGTAGATGTAACAATATGGCAAAGATTTGATACAAACAGCTATAAATGTTAGAAGGAAAACGAACAAAAAAATTGGAAACAGAGATGAGCTCACCTTTCATTTGGTCCATCACATGCAAAGTCTCAGCTTTTGCAGGAGTTTTAGTTTCACGATCAGTAACTAGTTCCATTCCTAGCATGAGTCCTTTCCCCCTCACATCACCAATCACTGCAGGTATCAATGTCATCACACATGCAAATTTAGAAAATTTAAAGAGCAATAAGCGCAATTCATTGGAAGTATTGCAAGTCTATTTCATCAGGTGGAGGCTATGTGAACCTACGTTCATATTTATCCTTCAGGGTAGTGAGTCGTTCTTTCAGATAACTACCCACAACATGAGCATTTTCCTGAAGCTTCTCCTTTTCTATCACTTTGAGTACAGCATGTCCAGCGGAAGTACAAACAGGATTTCCACCAAATGTGTTGAAGTAACTGCTGCGAGTTAAGACATTTGCAATCTCAGGAGTGGTTACCACAGCACCAAGAGGAATGCCATTTCCAATGCCCTGAGATATAATATAGTCAAATAACAAACATAAGACCGATTAGAAAACTTGAAATAAAAGTTTAGAATGGGACATTAGCTACAATTATCCAACTATGAATCAATAGTAGCTACTGCATTTCAAAAAGCCAAAAGGTGTACATGTCAAGATATGCAATTTCTCTTCCTATTAACATATAATTTTTATTTCTGATACATATAACATATAAGTGAATTGATGTTTTAGTAGTGAAGGTTTAGTGAAAAACTATTAACCTTTGCCATAGTCACTATATCAGGGACAACTCCCTGAGTCTCGAATCCCCAAAAGTGGCTTCCTGTACGTCCAAATCCAGCTTGAACTTCATCAGCTATACAAAGCCCTCCAGCTTTCTTTACTATTTTGTATGCAGCAGGCAAATAGCCAGGAGCCAGATCTACGATTCCTCCAACTCCCTGCCACCAAAATATTATGCAACATATCAACAAACCATGCCATGCTAAGAAGGAATATAAATTGACTCACTGGACCTTGACCTGAATCGCCTCACAGACAAACCCTGCAACATGTCCAGATGTTCCGTAATCAATGATCTCCTGAACATCTTTTGCGTATTTCTCTCCATCTGCTCCAAACATTCCTCTGTACGGGTCAGGGTTCATCGCGTGGTGAACATTACTCTGTAAGATGATACCAACTAGTCATGTACAAAGTATTCTTTATTTTATCAATAAAAGCAAGTAGATTTAAGTTGATGTGAGCAGCCTTAGTTTTTTTACAAAAAAAAAAATACTAAGTTGTGGAGAACAAGCTGATGGAAATTAAATGATATCACGCCAATTACAATTTAGGAAATTAGGGATCAGTGCATTACTCAAGCAACCATTTCTGGAAGTTTGAAAGCACAAGCTGGTATCAATCATTTATGAGAATTGTATTGGCTTAACTAGCTGATTTCGACTGGAGGTTCAATTATATCTGACATATAAGGCCATTAGCTTGACCCTCACCAACTCTACAAATTTCAAACAATAGTACTAAACAGATGGACCTGCTACAGAAATGTTGCTGACTTTCACTTGTGAAACCTTTTTCAGTTCATTATAGTTTACTTGCCACTTGGTAATTCACTTAATGAAAGCTCGAAACTTTCAAACAGTTCAAAAAGTAAGGGAACAAGTGGACATCCAATTAAAAACCATAAAATGCACAAGAATCTTACCTGAATAACATTGAATTTCCAATTGCTCTGAGCAGTTGCACCCATAGTTCCAGAAGCATTCCCATGATAAGAATTCCTTAAGGAGATAATATCATGGCATCCAGTATAAAGCCTTGCCATCATTAAGGCCAACTCATTCGCTTCTGTCCCAGAGTTTGTGAAGAACACAACCTACACTCAACAGTAGTTATAGCCAGTCAAGAAATCAGGAACAAAAATCAATTTCCAGGAATTGCACTAATTAGCTCAATATAGCAGAGAACTCAGTAAATGTAATCAAGTTTATTAAAAGAAAACAAAAAACAAAAACTTTTCTGTTGGGGTTCACTTGCAACTAAATTCTTTTGGTTTCCTTGGCAACAACATAACTCAATGCCCATATTCTTGTTACAGTTTAACAGCTAGTCAACAATTAAAGCAACCAACCAATGATTTCTGTAATTTCAAGCCACGATTTTCGTACTGACAGATTTTTAGCCGACTCCTTTACACCCGAGGGTATAGTGCGCCATGGGCATTCATCCGTTTAAGGCTTTCATTATATTATACTGACTGAGTTAATTGTTCTCATATGCCTTCTTATGATGTTTGAACAGGTTTTACAGAAACTTATAAATGACCTTGGACGGACCACAAGGTGGAACTACTGATGCCAATACACTGAGTGTCCAATTAGTTATTGGACAAAAGTTGGTCATAAATACTTCCTCATGTGATACATTTGTCCGGATGGTGGGATCCTGAATTTATGAAAGCATGGGCAAAGAAGCAAACCATAACTGCATTACTATTACAGAGACAATGGCGTTTTCTTGTTACAGGCTATGATAGTTATACAGAAGTTTGGACTTTGCACCAGTTAGGAAACAACTTCAATCTTCCTAGTCATTTAGTCTGTCATGAAAGAGGGACCACTGCTCCCTAAAGCATATCAGTAGATCATTATTTATGCTAAATCTTTTCTATGGCTTAAACACATTATGTGAATATGTCATCACTTATCAGAATACTTTTCAGATAGAATTATTTGATTCATCCCCCTTCCCCACAAAAGAAAGACAAGGACACACCAAACAAACCAATAGCAACCTTGTACATATTGTAAAATTTGTAACACACACATACTGAAGTACATTTATCTTCTACAGACCAAAGTAGCAACTTTTATCAAGCACTAAGAAAGCCAGAAGATGTGTAGACATACTTTGAGATCTCCGGGCATCTTGGAGGCCAAAGCCTCAGCAAAACCAGCCACAGCCGGGTTAAGGTACAGGATGGTAGAGTGTTGTAGCCGCCGCGTTTGGTTGACAATGGCATCAACAACATCTGGGTGGCAGTGACCACAAGACACGGTAGCGATCCCACCAAAAGCATCCAAGTATCTCCTCCCATCCTCATCGTACAAATATTGCATCTTTCCATCTACAATGTTCACCTGTCACCCAAGCCACACCAAAACATAAGTAATCACTATGGGCATGTTCTTTATAACCTGTTGAGTTTTGTTTTTCGCGGTTCAACTCGTAACTTGCGAAATTAATAAGTTTGATCCGATATTCATTCATAGTTATTAGTATATCATTGGAATTAAATATAAAGTTCCCAGTTTTTTCCAGTTCGGCTCAGCTCTAAAGAACAGGCCGTAAACATAATAGAGTAAGCTAAAAGGTGTTTTTACTAATAATTTTTACAAACCAGAGAACCTTTTGTTTTATTTTAACAAAAACCATAATTGGTTAACATCATATCCAAGTAAAAGACAATAATGGAAACTAGAATACCCACAAAAATTTCTTATTCAGATGGTTGAAGTGAGCTCGGGACCCAGCTAACAAGCTTACACACAAATGCACTAGGTACAAATCTTTCCTATAATAATTCACACTCAAATTCACTTAAAGATCAAGCTAGCCCATACTCCATGTATCCACAGATGCCAAAAATGAAGAAAGATTAAACGCCCATACTTTCAAATTTCAATCAGTTTAGCAGCTTCAAATTTTAAAATATGTTTTAGCTTCTGTATTGAATTTTATATCTATAACGGGACTTGGTGAAACCTTATTTTGATGGTGAAACCTTAAAAGAACAAACTATTCATAACAGTTGATATGTGACAATTGAAGTGATCATTTAACAACATATGTTAACATGACAACTAACTTTGGAGCATAAACTAATGAATTGTTAAGAAAGAGATTCCAACATCGACATGACAAGAACTGTTACATAATTTCTACCTAACAAGCTTTTGCATAAAACTATAAAAGCTCTTTCTAGAACTTCATTTTTGTTTGTTTTTTTGTTTGTTTTTTATATCTAGAACTCTCAAAACCAGAAAACCAATACTGAAGTATCACTGTATTAGGCTCTGTTGCAATATTGCTATTTATTCTGTTAGGATTTTATTTTTCAGTATACTTCATTCAAAATTGCAATATTGCTATTTATTTGTTAGGATTCTAAATCATTGCAGTTTACAAATTTGAAATTATTCTTATCCCACCTAAATGCATGCTAATTTGGAAAAATAGACATGATAGTTAACTAGTATCTTTTTCAATCAAGGAAATAATCAATTAATGAGCTACTAATTTTTGATTGATTCCTGCAATCAATCAAGACAAGAAAAGATTTTCCCCTGCAAGTGCAAGTGCAGGTCCTCAACAAGCTAAGCTTTTAGTAATGTATTAATTAAAGAAAAAAGAAAAGAAAATTTATCAGATTGTCATTAGTCCAATTCAACCCATCCTCATTCACTCACACTTTACTAATTCATTCATATTCTTTTCATGTGTTTTAGGGAGAGTATCAGAAATAGCCTCAAGAACAATTTTGTTTATAATGCTTACAACAACTTTTATTTCATTTTACTCCAACTTCATTTTCATTGATGTACGTTAATTTTGAAATATACAAAAAAAAAACAATGAAAATCCTGTATTTTGACACGACTTATAACAAGTGATAACTATTTAGACCAAATTGAAAAAAAATTGAACCTTACACTATGAACCCAACAGTGGCATAGTCATGACTCATGAACTAAACACACGTAATAACAAATTAGATATATTGCCTTGTCAAGTCATAGAAAACTTATCCCATTAATTAAAAAACTAATAATAATTAATCAAACGAAACAATCATCAAACACGCCTAAAAACTCGTCACGTCACTTCACTAGATCATTATTAAACTCTTACGTTATCTCTTAAAAATCAGAACTTTTTCCTCTTTTTAAAAGACTAAAAGACGTGATGATCATCATTGATAATGAGCTTATCTTAACTCGTGATCATGCATGCAAAACAAAACACAAACAAAACTAACAAAACCCACATCAAATATACAAAAGTCTAGTCTTACAGGGTTTTTGTAGAAGGTGAACATGGAAGGACTAAGAAACTGTTTACGTTTCGCCAAAATCTCCTCAACTTTCGGCCCAGTGTACGGTGGAGGAGTGTACTCAAACTCCGGCATCTTCGGAGGAGCAACACAACCTCTCTCCACTGTCGCTGCCGCCGTTGCATGGGTTGATTTCCACCGACACCCCACCAGTCCTACCCTCTTCACTGCTCCCCTTACCATCATCGACATTTTATGTGTAGTAGTTTTTTGTTTTATGTTTTATTGTCGGGTTATATTTATATCCTGTTCCAGAAATGCAGGAGATAGATAGAGTGAAATGTGATCAGAGAGTTTAATGAGAGTTATGTTGTTGGGAAGTGAGGAAGAGAGTGATCGACAAGTGCCAAATGAGAGGGAGGCATTGTGGGGTAATTATAGAGATCTGGAGGGAGAGTGGGGTGATGACGTGTCACGTGTCTTGGTTTTTCCATGATTTATTGGTGCTTTTGTTTTGATTTTTTTTAATGAGATGAGATTCACCGGGATTGTTGTTGTTGTAAATGAGTATTTTCTAAACCTTAAATCAAGCCATTGCCATCTGGCACAATGTAATTACAATTTTTTAATATGAACCAAAAATAAATAAACAAAATAAAAATTCCTTTAGTTTTTTTTTTAAAAATATATAGGTTTAGGATTTTTAAAAAAAAATTCAAATTGGGCAACAGATCAATTCGGATTAGAATCCGATTAGAATCAAAGTGAATAAATTTTATCTAAAAAAAGGATTAGAATCAAAGTGAATTGTATTTTATCGCTACTAGTAAATTGAATCGAAATCACCAACGTTGTATCCAAATTGAATAATGATCCATTTTTGGAAATTATAATTTGTACGCATGTTAATTCCTTTGTTTGGTTTGAGCGAGACACTTTGTTTCTCTATCTTATTTTAGGCCAAACTCTAAATAAAAGATAAAAATCCTATATTTAATTATCAACTTAGTTTATAAAGTAGTGTGTACGGTGTACGATACAACACCGAGTGTACGGTACACCCTTACACTTGGGTGCCTGTACGATAAAATTCGTTAGTTTGGGCATTCAAAGTAAATTAAGATTGTTCGGTTTGGATGATAGGAACAAAGGATGTATAGGGAAGTAAGGAACCAAGCAAGTGTGTTTTTGTTTGTCTATGCTCTATCACATGAGTCACGTCCTACGTTGCAAGAGAGAACACGAGCTAACTGCGTGTACAGTTCTGGTATTATTCTATTTGGAAACTGGATGTTGAGTTTACGTTTGTTTTTTTTTTTTCTTTGATTTGGGAGCATAATAATTTTCGTAGATCAATGAAAAGGTTTCTTAGTATGTCATTGTTTAGAATTAAACTCAAAACAACTTCGTAGAACTACTGCTCAATGCTCATCTTTTCATTTTTCAAGCAACCTCCATTGCCTTTGGATCCTCTCCATTTTATGTTTCTTTCAGTTGTCTCTCCTCTCTATCTCTCTCCTATTTGCCTTTTCCCTCTCTTTCTTAATCTAATGGTCAAAAACACCCCCCTCTTAATCCAACGAACCAAAATGAGATAATTATAGATTTCCTTTTCTTTGACAAATAGAGATAAATGATCCTGGCCCACCACTATTGGTATCACACTATCGCATATGGAGTATCATCTTACACAAAAACATTATGTTTTTTTTTTTTTTTGAAAGGTAAAGAATGAAAGAAGGAATTAGGAGTGTCTCCTCTCGAGACATACTCCCAATTTGTCCTCATGAAGAATTGTATCCAACTCTTCAGACCATGACT
>ONZK01002535.1:67496-77591 GCA_900322385.1 Pharnaceum exiguum | reverse complement strand
AGGATAAAAATTATATAGGGATAAACTGGTCATTCCATGTATGTTTTGGTCGGAAATTTATATTGGCGGTGTCTTGTGTAGTTTTAGATTAATTTTGGTGGTTTGTTATAAAAAAAACTAACTTATCTAGGTGGTTTCTTAAAAAATAAGAATTTTTTCAGGTGGTTTGTTAAAAAATTAACTTTTCTAGGTGGTTTCTTAAAAAACTAGAACTTTTATAGGTGGTTTGTTAAAGAAAAATAACTTTTCTAGGTGGTTTGTTAAAAAAACTAACAATTTTAGGTGGTTTCTTAAAAAAGTTGAACTTTTATAGGTGGTTAAATCCAAAAAACCCTATATAGATTGATAAAATAATAAAGTCATGAGATGTTTACAGTTTAGGACTTCATCCACCTACTTCTAATTCGTTTTAGGTTGAAATCTCCTTTAGTTATGGCGGCATTTGATAGCCCATTTAACTAGATTTAGCACCACTCACACCTTTTCCCGTCACATTAATTTTCGACTTTAAACACTCCCTCTATAGCGGATACTAATGTGGTCTAATTTTTGCGTGGTGTTAGATAGAGGTAACCATAGGGATTTCTCTTATAGCGAATGGAGTTCTCGGGAGACAACATTGAAGTGGTTAGTGAATTGTATCTCTCAATATAACTATATGCATGATTTATAGTAAGATAGGATGAGAGATATGAGACGAAAGAGTAATTAGAGGTAAACTAAGGCCTGCTACCATAGGGTGGGGGGAAAGTGGCAAGTTAGTTGTGAGAGACAGATCGAAGGGAAGGTGCGTGTAGCCAAGAAAGGGAGAAGAGATCCGCGAGAAGAAGATAGGAAAAATGAAATTAACAACCAGGCCATATCCTTTTCCTTACACGTAAAGGTAATAAGTCCATTTTTTTATTATGGTTAAAAGTATCATTCTGAAAAAGTCAAGGCAATGAAAGCTTTTATGCGCAAAAATAACAGTGTGTCTTTTTTTTACTGTTACATTTCCCATGTGTGTGGTGAAGTGTGGATTATCCCGGTGAAAGAGGGGAATGACAACTAGTATACAGATTTGACTCCTATTGCCAATTGGTTTTAGAATGAAACCTCACCAGAAGTAGGCCTAACTTTTAGGCCCAACATTTACAAAAGGAGAAAAGTTGATACTTATGTACAATTTTTCTCAAAATATTAAAAAGGATAGATGTGTAAAGAAGTATTAGAGGCTGCCATTAGTGCTCTATACACTAATGGTAAGCCCAAGAGTTCAAGTTCTTAGTATTTTTATTTATTTTAGTTTCAGTTTTAGTATTAAGAAAATTAGTCTCTTCGATAGTAAGAGTAATATATTTAGTTATGAGAGTAATTGTAGAGTTCAGTGATCATATGAATTTATAAAGAGTTGTGTTCATCAAGATAGAAAGATCAATATCAAAATCAGACATTCTTCAATGCTATATAGGGCTCTTCCGTACAAGTGCTGCTCAACTGAAGACAACGATGAAAAGAAAGTCGTTAAAGAAGAGAGGGATGCTACTAGTTAGTTTTTGTTATCGAATGTATTCTGCTCTATTGACTTCATATCTTATTGATATCAATTTTGATTGTAGATATCGTATGGCCATTATTTAATGAAAATTCTCTTTTTCCTTAAAAAAAGTTATTTGCTATCGTGCATAATCACCTAAAGCGAAGATGAAAATAATTCTTTCAATGTTATAAACATTTGACCTAACCTGACACCATACATACAATGAATTATCAAATAAATACGTTATCAAGCTTTTTAAGCTCACTTATTCACTCGAATAGTTAACCAATTCAATATACATACATTTATTTTGTGAACCTCAAACAACGCCTTTATATTCCTTTCTCTTCAAATATTGAAATCTAACCAGCCACCCTGCAATTCGTTCGGACTACCCCTTCGGAACCTGCACCGAGATTACCTATCTTCACCATAGCAGCAGCAAAATCAGAGAAGAAAGTTGTTTCATCAGTTGCATAGAGTTGGACCAGGGTGTCGGCGTCTCCGTTATTAAAGAGTACTTGGTCCGAGTGAAGCAAACCCTTCAAGGCCACCAAGTTCGAATAATAATCGTTGTTAAAACTTGTCGGACTTAGTGTGTCAAGGGAGCCGAGTTTATCGTCTCCATTGCCATTAGTGTCTGGACAAATACTTTGCATAGATAGAGCGTAGGAGGAATCAATGTTTTGCTCCTGATAGATCCTGCCACGGAAGCGTATGCACCTTGCCTGGCCGATCGTATGTGCACCTATATGAACAATATATGAAAATGATGAGATTTAAGTCTTGAAAAAATCGTATTAGATTAAGTTAGTCCAATGATCAATGCGTCAGTTTGTTAAACACTACTGATTACCGTGTGCATGGCTCATCAATAGTTAAAAAATACGGAGTATATATGTAGGTTGAATTGATCAATGAAGTACGCAGGAACTAAGTCATACGAGTATATCATAGAATAAATCTATATATTTTGCATAATTAAATGTGTTATTTGATTTGCGCATTACGTCCTAGCCTAATGGTTCTCGGAAACAACCTCTCTATTTTTTTAAACAGGGATATAGTTGCGTACATCCTGACGCGAGCACCCTCATTTAATGGGGATTACACTCGTTTGTTGTTGTTGTACTAGCCTAATGGTTAAGACCGATGCATGCATATTGATTTCGTCGCCGTATATATGTACTCGGATCAGATGCGGCCAAATGGAGGAAGGGAGAAAACTACGACTTACGAACGGTTTGTACTATAATATAATTAGCATTGCAGATTTAATCTGAAGTATTCATATCACTATAAAGCTCTACAACTTCCAAGAGTTTTTTCCATGCATACTTGCTGCTGAGTTTAGTTTCTACGATCGAACTCTGTTGCTGACTTACGTTAATGATTATAAACACCCAAGATATATATGTAATTAGCATATTACCTGAAAGAGCAACTATTTCCTTAAGAGTGAAATCTTTGCTCGCGAACAAAGTAATGAGGTCGCTGAGATCATCTGTTCCAAAAGGAAGTCCATTGTGAGCCTCGTCCGGGCTGGCCGCCGTTGTCGAGTCACTTCTTCCTAATAGAACAGTCCAGGTTGGACCATCAAGCTGAAAGATAAGCAAAAGTGACCGATTAATTACCGATAGAAAAGATCAAGCCCTGCATTTGGAGCTTGTTAATCTTATAGACGAGCGTTAGTGCGTTACCCACTTACCCTAAGATCGCATCTATTTGTCTAATTTGCTAAGTTCTATATGGACTCAATTGGAAATGCCCAAGGGTAGGAAAATGGGATTTTTGTGAAATTTGGCTCAAATTATGTTCAACTCATCACTCAATGTGCATGTTAGATTGGCAGACACAGTTTGAAGTGTTTTCAAATTGGTTTCCACAACACTTATTTTTTTAAGTGTTTGACAGTTTTTTTAAAGTGTTATGAGTATAAGTATTGTCTAAATATGAAATTTAAAAGCATTTTTTTCACCTCACTTGACTTGTAACAAACCTGGAGTTGAAAGCAATTTCAACTATATATAGCTGCAACAGATCACAGTTCTCCTACAGCTACGTTACATTAGTTGACAGCAATCCAATCTTAATTCGCCAAAGTATATAATTCGATCAGCATCGCTCAAAGACGAGTAAATGGAAGAAAAGTAGAGCAAACTACGCTACGGTTTCTGACTTATAAGTGTATATATAACTAACTAGTAACTTACCGCAGCAACGGCTTCTCTAGCAGTAAGTGCCAATATATCTGCACAGGAAACAATTTGACTTGGACAGGCAGACTCAACACTTTCTTTTATCATATCTATGACTTCAAATCCTCGTAAAGAATTTGCATTGTGAACTGAATCTTTTTCTCCGCCCGGAACATCCAATAGGACTGATGCGTCACATCCCTTAATTAACATAAAACACAATGTCAGAAATTAACTGTGCAGTATTTCAAGAACTATTTCGACCGAATGAGCGACGTAGCTTAATTATATTACATTTGTGAAGCAATCATGGAAATGAAGGCGAAGCAATGAGGCGCCCATGCGAGGCTCAGTCGCCACTGCATCTTCAACAAATGATTTTACTATTTCAGTAAGGTTGGAGCATGTTTCACTATAAAAGTCCTCAGATAGCTGAGCTCGGGTCCTGCTTGTGAAGGAGATAATGAGCAAGATTACAATGGTTATAGAAAAATCAAAGTACTCCCTGATGGAGAAGTGAGAAGAAGTCATCATCATACGAATAATTTTGGCTTGGGATTATATGAGAGTGTAAAGAGATAGAATCAGATCGGACTAGGATTGTTTTCATTGTAGCTCAATCTGTTTGGAATTTATAGATGATTGGTATTACTCCTGCCATCGAAATTACAATAGCTTCTTCAACACTTCCATCAAAAAGTAGTTTTTAACACACAAATTGAAATGAAAAATTGAAATTTTCCTGTGATTGATATAGTCTACAAAAATAGTACTAATCGAAACATATGTACAGTACCAGTTCTTTTTCTTTTTTAATGGATCAACAAATAGAAGTAATATAGCCTTGAGTTTCTAGGACAAGCTAAGTCGCTATATATCATCATCAGTAAAAAAAAAGGGGGGGAATTGTCAAAGGATGATTCAAGTTAGTATCGACTAACCTCTTGCTGAACTGGTATAATGAGTAAAATAAGTATCACATAGCCTAAAATATTACTTTTAATTTAGTCAGCGAAAATATGAAAGTACTTCTTTGAAAACCATTCTTCATTATCAACTTATCAACATCATCTGATATTGTCCTGTTCGAAAAGTTTACAAATTATTATTGGAAAACATGAAATTACTATCTCCACGCTAGAACAAGCTAGGTCTGAACTCGAACTACTTCTCATAAGAACTTAAAAATTGATTAATTAGCTTAAATCAATACCAATCTAGAAAGAGCAAATTTCAATAAACTAAAGTTAGTAGTATGTAATGGAAGTAAAACACAGGGTTGGGGAACAACAAGCTGAAAAGGTCAGCTAGTGAGCCGAAGTCCAGTTTCTGATGGATTGTGATCATTATTTATGTATACAAGTCTATAACCAATCACTTGCCACTTGTTCCATTTAAATAAAATTCATTCCGTTCTCAGTTATCATCAAAGACTAATTAGTTTATCTGGACATCCCTGTCTTGCTCTCTTCCTCTTCCTGTTGATGAAAATTTATTTATTGTACTTGAAGTTCAAAGTTTCTCAAATCTTATCAGACTATAGAATGGATTAGGTCGTTTCTGTAGCCAAGTAGCCTATAATTAATTAGTTCTTCATGCACCAAATTAGAGAACATAAAAATACATCTGTACGGGTGCTCAACAAGTTTCTATTCTTGTTTCTTTCACATTCTCTTTTTTAATTCTTTCCAGGGCCGTTCCTGACTTTTGGTAGGTCCTAATACGAATTATATAGTAAACTGTTTCTTGGGCCCTAAAATACATCTTTCTCCAAATCACGAAAAAATACATCTCCTCATATTTCTTGACGAAAATTCATCGACAATTAAATCAGTATCAATACATAATCAATCAAAATATTGGGCCCTCTCCTTTCATGAGCCCTAGGCCTATGCACCTTTGCACCCCTCCATGAACCGGCCATGATTCTTTCACATTATATGCAGCAATCAGATCCGTTAATGCATGTTTGAATTTGCAGTATGTAAGGGAAATTGCATTGTTGATTTTTCAGAACTATCATCATGCATGCTCTACATCTAGTGTAGAATGTGGTCCCACAAATGGAGCATATCAATGAGTACCAAATACCAATCAAATTTCTAATGTGTGTTGGGAATAATCTCCCACATTAAAGAGAGTGGAGAGACTTAACCTCTATAAAGGCCTAAATGGTTACTTGTCCTAATTGTTAATTGGTTTTAGGATGGAACCTTTAAAGATCCCAAGCCCCTTCCCCAAAGGCATGCATTCCACTTGAATGGTCTTTGTCGTAAGCCTCGTAGAGCCAAAAGAAGGCCTGAAGGGTTAAGCCTTAATATTGCCTGACTACTCTTTCACCTTGCCAGTGTAGATAATTCTTCTCCTCCTATCCTTCTTATAGTTCTAGATAATTCTCAATAATGAATGTTTTGGCCCATCAATTTCATAATAACTTAATTATTCTTCTCCTATCTTGAATGTTTTGGCCCATCAATTTCAGATCCGATTTAGTATAATTTCAGTTTAGCTAGAGAGCTTTGCCTTTGATCTACTTCATCTTTTGGTATGGAACCCGTGAAAGTGATAGCTAAGGGCATTGGATCGATTGATCGAAGGACAATTTTCAGCATAGGACACACAAACAAAGTCTACTTATACTAAGTTTTCCAGCCAATTAAGATCACATTCTAAGATAGAATATATAATAACAAGAAAGAATACAAAAATATCGTCATTTTATCATTTCAGTCACTTGCACAATTTGTACATGTATACGACAAAAAATCAAAGACAAACAGGAAAACTTATCAATCAACAATTGCTTGTACTCCTTTTTTTTCTTCACTCACAGTAAAAATTAAATTAGATCACTTGTAGTTTGCCTCATTCGTATCTTTTTATTTCTGTACTGCTAGCGTCAAGTCAAATATTTGACTTCATGCTAACTTTTCAGTTGGCAATACGACAGTTGGTGCGAATTGTTCCTCTGCGTCCTGTTAAAACACTAAGACCGCTCATCTTAGCCATTGCAGAAGAGAAATCTCTAAAGAAAATCGCCATGTTTCTTGCATAAAGTCGAACTAGAGGGTCTGTTCGACCTCCATTAAACAGCACTTGGTCCGTGTGAAGAAGGCCCTCAAAGTTGAGCAAATCCACATAGTAATCGTTGTTAAAATCTGTTGGACTTGTGAAGTCTAGAGGGCCGAGATTGTCATCACCAATACCAAAATTCGCAGGGCAAATGTTCTGCATGGATTGTGCAAATGCAGCATTAATGTTTTGCTCTCCATAGATTCGGTCTCTGAAGCGTATGCATCTTGCTTGCCCTATTGTGTGAGCTCCTGTAGAAAGGATATTAAATTAGAAGATTGAATTGAAACACTTGCATCATCAAGTTGCCTGTTTTGAATTCTCTAATACAATACATGTCTATGCCATCACACATTGACAATACAACAAGTATTATGACATGATCAACATAGCAGCGTAATTTCTAATCAATGAATTACTCAGTCAAGGCTAATGGCAAAAACTTGAAATGGAACACCAGTTCACCACTACGGGCTATCCTCCCCAGATACCCCATCCAAAGACCCACACACACAGACACACCCAAAAAAAGAAAAGCAAGTTGTATTAGTATGATCAGTTGATTCTTGTCAATAATTATGAATTTATGATCGAGCTTGCCAAATTATGTCTTGGTAGCTTAGGTAGTGCACTAGTGCAGGGAACAAATTTAATTCAACCATTGCACTATGAAGTTGATATTGGAGGCCTAACTATAAGATAAGTGATGCTACCTGAAAGAGCAACTAGCTCTCGAACGGTGAAACCCTTACTGGAGAACAAAGCGATGAGACTGTTTAGATCTTGTACTGCAAAAGGGAGCTGAGCAGTAGCTTCACTAGCGATCGATCTTCTGGAGTCTCTTCTTCCAAGAAGAACGCTCCAGCTTGGACCACCAAGCTGAAAAACATGACGAATGGTAAAAGTCAGTAGAATAGTAGATGGTGCAAGAACTATACGTAGTATATATCTACGCGCGCGTACTAAATATGTTTTGATTCCTTGTACACTACTGGAAAAAGATCGAGGGGACAAAACTTCTCTGTTTTCTTAAATAAGGGTAAGGTTGCGATCCTCACCCCCGAGCACCCCAATTGAATGGAGATTTACACTCGGTTGTTGTTGTTGTTGTTGTATATGTACTGTGATGAGCATCTACATAGCTTACCGCAACTACAGAATCTTTGGCAGCAAGAGCCACAATATCAGCACAAGAAACAATACCGGGACAACTTAATTCCACTTGTTCTTTGATGAAGTCTATCACTTCAAATCCTCGCAAAGAATCTGCGTTGTGAACCGACTCTTTCTCTCCACCAGGGACATCCAATAGCACAGATGCTTCACACCCCTATTCACATAAGAATTCAAATTTAAAAAAAAAACGTCAAATGATTCATAAATTATCTTGATCAATACCAGATAATTGATTAATTCCTGTTCAATTAAGTTATGAGCTGGATATCAACAAAAAAAAAAAAGTTATGAGCTGCATACATTTACGAAACAATCATGGAAATGAAGACGGAGTAAGGAGGCTCCCATACGACGCTCGTTGTCCACAACATCATTGACTATGGATTTTACCATAGAGCGAAGGTTGCGACATGTCCGCTTGTAAAAGTTCGCTGATAGCTTAGCATCAGCTGTAGATATGAATGAGAAAATAAGTAAGAGAAGGCAAAGCATGGAACCAAAAGACTGCATGCGAGAAGCCATAGAAATTTTGCTCTTGTAGATATATGTTAGAAGTCGTCTATAGAGTAACGAGGCTAATATCAAGTATGCTCCTGTTTTACTATTTATACATGATCAATTAGACATTCACGTACGGTATGTATATGAGTAATTTCATTAATTAAATGACAAGTTGAACTTAATTTGGAGAAGAGTTCTACAAATAAGTTATTTTTTATCCTAGATAATAATAAACATCGCAGAGATTTGGACAAAGTTCAATAGGAAATTTTCAAAGTTCCCAATCAACAAAATATATTTATTGTACTGTATGTACAATCTATGTACGTCAAATGTTATAATGTGGGCATAGTTGTACGTTAGATCGATTTACAATATAGGACGTAACAAACCGTGTTGATACTTGATTGTGTACTATAGTAATATTTCTTTTCTTAATATAATTGACTGATTCCTTACAAAAAATGAAATTATACAAGCAACTTACAGCAAACAGTGGAAAACCAAACGCATGTTGAATGCCTTGATGACTTAATCCAAAATTAGCTTTCCACGCCATCAAGAAGAGAAAATATGAATAAAAGAATTACAGAAAAATAGTAAGCCTCATTTTCACTTGATTTTTTTTTTTTTTTTGAGGGGTCATTTTCACTTGATTAATTGATTACACTTTAGGGGTTTACCGCCAATTCTATACAGTGGACTCGGTAACAAATGCTAGAGTCTTGGTAGAACAGATCAACTGAGGCCAATAGAAACATGTTTGTGAAATTTGTTAAGCCAGTTGAGCCCAGTTAGCATTAATTGAACCCCAAACAGCTAAGTCCGTGTTGGATTATACTTTTCTTTAACAAATTGCTAGGTCTAATCTATTCTTAACTACATTTGTTATGAATAACTCCAAGTTGTAAAATAGCCCACATAAATCCAAACTTCATTCTCTTTGGTCCAGAGTGCTACCTTACTACAATCGCTTAAAATTCTGATAGTTGCTTGTGAAAGATTACTTTGTAACAAGTGGAGTTTCTTCCCTGGCAATGGCTCTTCAGAAAAAATTCCCACTTAATCCCCACTAAGAAACTATATCCCAAACTACCGTACACGTCACCTGAGAAAACGGCCCATGACGGGAAATAAAAAGTTGCCATCGTTAATGGCGAATTTCCAGCAATAAACAAGTAGCGGGGCGGCTTATTATGTGTATAAAAATTGTCACAACTGAAAAATTAGGATATTTTGAGTCATTTCATTTCTTTTGACGCCAAAAAGCGTCGACAAAGCACAACATTGTGAGGCAGAGAAGTGTCAATAAACATAGAGACGTTTAATGAGCGTGGATTTCCAATACGCTTTTTTGAGTGGAAAAAGTGCTCTTTAGCGTCGAAAATTTCCACAAAAAGGCAATTTTCGCGCAAGTGCTAAAGTCGCCTCTAGAGGTGGCCGGCGACTTAGTGCTTATAAATCGCCACCGCCGGTGGCGAATTACCCCTTCCGTAACAGGACCGTTAAACCGCATGATGTGTGGACGGTAATATAGGAATATGTTTGAAATTAGGGGTTGATCGGGATTTTTTTTTTTTGGTAACCTTAACTTGGGCAAAGACTCTAACATGTGAGCTATTAATGTTG
>ONZK01002535.1:32992-48095 GCA_900322385.1 Pharnaceum exiguum | reverse complement strand
GGGGGGGGGGGGGGGGGGTAGTAGTTGATTTATTGTATGGAAAAGATAGGAATGAATTGAACTTGCATTAACGAAGCAATCATGAAAATGAAGTCGAAGCAAAGAAGCTCCCATCCGAGCCTCATTATTTATGGCAGTTGCAACTGCGGAATGGATCACCGAGAGGGCACTAGGGCAGGACTTCGCATAAAAAGTTGGTGATAGTTGAGCTGATGCTATAGTTATCATGCAAAAGATGACCATTGAAGCCAAATAATCTGTAGCATTTCTACGTGATAGTGAAAATGCAAACAAAGACCCCATTGGAAGTTAAGCGATCGACAGTAACAACTAATTTTGTAAAATTAAAGCTACTATTGCTTGTTCTAGTGCTGTTTAGACTGTTAGTGAGTTTAGAGAACGCTGGAGGAGCAGTATTTATAGCGGATTGAGTTCGTTTCAACGTTTTAAGTATTCGGCGCTGTACGTGTGTACATTCTACGCCGAATTCAATGGTACATACGCATGTATGCGACAAAAAGAATACTATTTCGGAATGTTAATCAGCTAAAGACAAATCAAAGTATGATAGGACTTTGGCCCCCCTGCACACCCGGAAAAACAAAAGAATGATCAGATAGCAACAAGAAAAGTTTTATACTCGGAAGCAACACTAAAATACTTGCAAATTGCTGAACAGCTCCCACTTACTATTGACCGCAAAATTGTATATACCATTATAGTGTGACACAAATTGATTAAGAAAAAACAAGATTGAATTGAATAATCAATTGTGCCCGTGATCTTATCTATTTAAACCAATACAAAATTCCTTATAAGAGTTTCCTTTGAAATTTTGTTTTTTTGTTCGTTCTGAAAAGAATTGTCTGAACCAAGATATATACTACTAAATTTTCCAGTTATACCGGTGACCATTATTGGAAATTTTTTGTCAAAATAGCAAACATGGAGAAATCGTTTACCAATACACCAATTAGAAAAATTTGTGTAAACCCGTTTCATATATATGAGACATGATGCGAGGGTCATTATTTTACATATGGTACATAAAGTGATAAACCATTGTGAGATACTAAAGTCGATCTGTATAATAATGTTCTTATATATTTAAAGGTCAATAATAACATTGAGTCTACTCTTCCCTTCATAAATATTACACTTCCAAAACTGTTGCTGCAATGCTGCTAATGACAATTCATGCCGTCGTTCCTTCATTGATACATGATTCATTGAAGTTGAACTTGATAGCTCCGTGTGCTTGGGTGGTCCTTTAATGTACATCTGCTGATGATATGAGAGTTAGCTTTGTTATTTAGTTAAGATTTAGCGGTCTAATTGCCGTCTGTGTTGTGAAATTATATAGTTGTCCGCAAGCTACATCAAAAGGACATCGACCAAATTGCCGTATGGGTACTCAAATCTTATTGCCCAGTTCAAATTATCCTGAGCGAAACGCAAACGGCCGATATTCGAAATGAGTTAAACTCAAGAATCCAAACTGACACTAAAATGACATCGACCGAAATTGAAACCAAATTAAATTGGATTTTTTATCATTAAAATTAAAGGTTAGCTTGATCCAAATTAAAGTAAACTAGACGACTAGCTATATTCTCCAATTCTTAGATACACCCGGTGTACACATACACCGGGTGAATGTACGACTAGTATTACAATATATATCATTAATCACTTTTTAAATAACATTAATCAATACCGTTATTATTAATTACTCCGTATAAATTCACCCGATTTACGTGTACACCCGGTGTATCAAGCACATGATAATCTAAATTTGCTCGGTTCTCATATGCTTCTAATAGAATTCGACAAACCTAGAACTAAATTAATAATTTTTTCAACTTCCAAAGTTTGCGTGCTCATCAGATACTTAAGAAAAAATAATAGCAATAATAATATTTAAAAAAAAAAACAATGTCACTATGGGACTTGTTTACCCATTGTGCTACGCCAACACTTTGCTTTAAGAAACCATCTAATTATAGACCAATATAAGGAGTCATTAGCAGGATATGGCCATTGTAGATGAAAACAGCGAAATCCATAGTAGGTGGAACTCGGATCTAATTTTATGTATGGATAGTAGTGTCCATACGACCATATACTTCAACTCTAGTCCATTGTCTAGAACAATCTGCCATATATGAAGTTACGAAATCGGCATTTATGTAATTAATTAACACGTGTATATATGGGCTGATAACACTCTAATTAGATGTGCCGTTAGCTTCTCTAGCTTCTTTGTTTTCTTTTTTCTTTTTTCGTTTTTAGTAAGCCGCCATCAGCTTCTCAGGTGGTGTCTGGTGAGTCTCCGATTCTTAGGTACACCGGGTGTACGGGTACATCTTATGAATTTATAACTATACCATTAGTCACAAGGTGTTCTGGTACACCCGGTGTACCAAAGACTTGCTGCTGGTGAGTAGAGGCGAACATTTTCGGTTAGGGTTGTCCGTCTTTTTTGTGCCCTAAAGGGACAGGTCGGGCTTGATTAAAGAGCCGAAAATCTGTAATTAGACTTTCCTTTAGTGAGTCTAAACTATACAATTAAAATCGCCTTTATTTAGCTTAAAAAATATTATCAAAGCCTAAAATGACTTAAAAGTATTCCAAGAGACTCAATGGCCTAAACTATACAATTAAAATCGAAATTTTTAGCTTCAAATAGATTCAATTAAACCCTAAAAATGACTTAAAAATAATAAGATATTTATAAGTCTCACATAATTAGCGCTTATTATTAAAATTTTCTTTTTTATTATTTTGAAGGGCCTAGCGGGCCGGCCTTTAAGAAAAAAAGCCAACATTGGTCCTCCCTTTTAAAATAGAGAGGCAGGTTGGGCCTAATTTTGGACTTGCACATCAGCAAGTGAAACCAATCAGAAAATGTCACAATATTTTGGACTTCTTTATTTCTCTCTTCAAGTTGTTCTTTTATATAATAGTAAGATAGTTTCTCAAAAAGAAAAGATTGATGTATTGCATTCTATAAATTAAATCTGAGTCCATCAATTATAATACTTCAATGTGTTTCAAAACTCAAATTGAAATGAAAAAAGATGAATTGAACTAAACAAAACTTCACTTAACTAGTCGCTTACAGAAAAAAACTTCACTTAACTAGAACCAGATAAAAAAATTAAAAACCGTAAAAAATTTAATAATTGAATTTTACAGCCTTACACCCAAAATATCCAAAGATACAAATAATGTTACGATATAATTGACAGAAAAAAGAAAAGGACCTTACACAGTCACCATATAATCACTTTGGCATTCCGAGATAAGAAGTGCCCTTCCAACTTTTCTTGAATAAGTTCACATTGTTTTTCACAGAAAACTTGATTGGAAAACTTGCTCCATTCTCCACAACCTGCGTACATTCGGTGCTCTCTAGTGATTGAAATATGCTCTAGTGCAATTGCGCTTTTTACCAAAAAGATTGGAATCTCTATCCAATCTAAATAAAAACCACTAATATCAACAATCTTCAAATTAGTATGGAGACAAGGAGGAGGTGGAGTCACTCCACCAACACAAAGAAACGGCACCTACAATGACAGAAACAATAAACATAGTCCTATTGAGCATTTCCATATACATATATATGCTATTATAGTGAGAAAAAACAAATTAACTAATTTATCAAATGCGGAAAAAAAAGGCAAAATTACCCTGGAAAATCCCAAGTTGGGCGAGCGATTATCCAGAATAATCCCAACTTCGTAAATTACCCCCAATAATCCCTACTTGAACATCTGTGTCTCGCAACATTTTAATGAAATTCGACAAAGGCTTTTCCGGCGACCTCAACATAGGTGCTGCTTAGGTGGCTTGATGAGTCAGATAAAATAAAAAAATAAAAACAAAATCCCCCAAACCCATTTAATCTCTGCTCGAAAGCAAACCAACCATTTGTGCACAAGGACATAAAAAATTGCTTCACAAACCCATTTTCATTCATCAAAAGAATGCAATAGCAATCACATTTTCTCTTTCACAAGTCACAAACTCACAATACAATTGGCACAATTCATCTTTGCACTGCCTATGCTCTTGATTCAAAATGCCTCCATGTCCCCTTCACTCATTGCACTGCCCATGGTACTCATCAAACCAGTGAAAATGATCGCATCTTTTGTACAACATTAACAAAAAAAAGACAGCAACCACATAAGGCTAAATCATTATAAAAACCCGACAAGTTAGCATATTTCGTTATGTAATATATATATATCAACTTTCATAAAAAAAAAAATATACCCTTATAAAAACCCCATAGTCTCATACTTCATGTTGTAATTACCCATAAATTCGAAAATCAAGCATAAGACTTGCAATATTTTACCCTTCCGTTGAATCCCATTTTTCTTCCCTTGTATTCCTCTCTTTCGCTCCCTCCACCCTCAAATCAACACGACCACCCACATCTTCACCACCATCTTCACCGTTTGTCAATACGGTTGAATCCCATCTTTCATCCTTCTCTCTTCACTCATTACTTCTCATCTGCTCTCCACAGCCCCAAGAAAGAAAGTCACTTGTAAAACCCATGATGAGATCAACCAACAACTAAAGACGAGAACTTTGTTAGATCACATGAGGTTGTTTCCATTCTCTTCACGAACTTTCGGACAAACTTCAGAATTAAGATTTACAACTAGGCTTGAAGTTTGGGTATCCCGAGAAAATCACTAGGAACATTGAATATTTTGGGGATAGCCACAAGTTCTTTTCCATTATAAAAGTTGAATATTTTAATCTAGAAATGCACATTAATTGGTTATGCATTGGGGAAAATTGAACCTGTATCTCTCATAATGAAAAATATAATTGGGCTTTGGTAAAATGTGAATAAGATTGGAACTTCGAGCAAACCCCATAACAGTTGTTCAATAAAATTTTGAAATTTCCATAAAATTTATTTTTTTGCTGGTTGGATATTTCTGAGCATGAGGATCTAGGAATTGAGTAATTTAGGTGACCATGAAGGGATTGAATTGAAAAGAAGTTGGAGGGTGGCCACCAAGAGGGTGAGCAGAAGAGGGAAATAATTTGGTCATATTGGGAAGGCGCACAGTGGAAAAAAAAAAGGTGTAAGCCTTAGTCTATAAATTCAAATATGGGGGATTTCTCAATAGAAAATAGAGAAAATTTTACAAAAGTACCCTACTTTGTATCAGTTTTGTACAAAAGTACCAAACTTCTTTTTTTTTGTACAAAGGTACCAATGTGATCACTTTTCTTTTTATAAAGGTACTTTTTCGGATTTCAAACTTTTTAGGACGGTTTTGCCCTTGCGTGCGTGGGAGCGTGTGCTTGTAGTCAAACCATTTCCCTCCCTTTTTCCCTATGCTTTCCCCTTTGAAACTTGAAGAGAACTAGAAGCATACACCCATGGCAAAGTAGGAATTGGAGGCCAAGAATGTCATACAACTTCAATAGATTAGTTTGCTCTCTTTTGAAACTTGATGATCAATGTGATGATCAATGTTATTATGGTTGTAATTAGTATTGGACAAGTTTGATCAATTATTTTGCTCTCTTTTGAAACTTGAATCAAAACAATGGAATATCAATGAAATGCCATTTTAATCAATTATTTTGTCCCATTTTGTACAATTATTTAGATCAATTTATGCATACACCAAACACAACTCATAAATAAAAAAGACATTCTTATTCAAAATTAAACTGAGTACATCATGATGAGCTTACCTATAAAATGATTAGCTACTTCAACAACATACACACCAAAATAAATACAACCACCCCTACAAATGCCTTCATCTTAAGTACATTCTCCTCCTCTTTTTCTTTGACAATCTGTAGCAAAAGTGGAAGTGGAGGTAGAGGAGGCTGAGAGGAAAGGAAATGAATGAAGTAAATGAATTGGAGGGAAATGGGAAAAGGGAGGGAAAAGGGCTGTGAGGGCAAAATCGTCCTAAAAAGTCTGAAATCCGAAAAAGTACCTTTATAAAAAGAAAAGTGATCACATTGGTACCTTTGTACAAAAAAAAAGAAGCTTGGTAGTTTTGTACAAAAATGGTACAAAGTAGGGTACTTTTGTAAAATTTCTTTGTTTAATAGAAAAACTAAAGTATATTAAACAAGTATCAAAAGAGCCTCTACAGACAAGATGTCCTCCAAGTTCGAAGCAATCACAAAGAACACCAACTGCGGTGTAAAATTGAAACTGGATAGTCCTTAAGAGCCCCTCCCGACTACGCCCATAAAGAAGCCAAAAAATTGGAAATTTGCGCATGTTCATTACCTTCATAAACAACATTAAGACCCTGCTGACGGTCGTGCAAATTATTAAACTACCTCTATTGAAATAAGGAGCTTTTGGGATTTGCAGTGGTTTAGATTTTTGGTTGCAAAAAGCTCATTTTCAAATAAAGAAACATGTTGGGAAATTTATTTCGTAATAGGTTTCACGCTGTTATTGCAACTTCTTATAGCCATATCCACCAATCCACAAGTATGTTTCTAAAGTTTAGTTTAACTTTCAAGATTAATGGTCACCACTCCCTAAACTTGCACACACCATTAATCAGCCTTACCACCAACCAAACCACTACAATACCATCACCTGCCTCACCACCATCCATTACCATGATCACTGCCCATCCCATCTGCTACTGCCGGGGTCCAGTTTCAACCACCACCATCATCGGTTGTCACCGCTGCCACCAACACCCACCATCAAGGCATCAACTGGTCTCACCAGCCACCACACAATCACTACCTTGAAGGCGACACCAACTGCCCCATTGCTACACACTAAGTAGTGAATACTCACTCCTCAAACCAATATCGACCATCACCATCCAATCTCAGAAGTGATTTTGTGGTCGAGATTGTTAGTCTTGACAAGCCTGTCTGCAGCCGGCCCAAACAACCAACGAAAAACTAACCCCAAAAGTCCAATTGTTCGTCTAGTCGTATTTGGCTATTGTCTATAAACACCACTACACCAGACCAGAAAAGAGAATCTGAGATAATGAACTTTTCTCTTCCCTTCTAGCTATTGAACTTCTGCAATCGGTTCTTAAAATTTACAAGCTAAAACCAAACCTGTTTTGGGTTTTTTATTTTCCAAAACAGAAAATATACCACTTCACCGACCAGGGGCCAAGTATCAATATGTAAAGAATCAAAATTAACTGAAGCAGAAAATATATCAGCACAAGAGGTGGAATAACAACAGAAGTGACTGCACATGTGATCTACTTACTATCCAAATTCATAAAACCAGTATAGAACCTCATCAACAGATAAAAATAATGTTTAACCTAAGCCATGCATCAACAGATAAAAATAATGCCAAGCCTTACCTATACATATATATGCACTGTGATATACATACATATCAAAGACAATGACATGTGACAAGGCACAAATTATATGCATATCAAAGCGGAAAAGAAAACAGTACCTAAACAATAACTACCATCAAGAAGAGGCAAGGAAAGTTACCTGCACGTGAAGCTTCTCCAGCAATGGAAATGATTTCAAAAGGTGGGGAAGATTAGCTATAACTGGAGTATCACCAAGCCTCATAATCAGATTTAACCTCAACACACATCGAAATAATGTGTCAGGGTATATAGGCACTTTATGTATCTGGAATAACACAAAAATGAGATAAATAAGATGTTAACCATTTGCATGGTACTTGAAAAAGTCATGATAATTTACTCACCAGGGGATATTCGCCTTTAAGAATCACATGTTTGAGACTAGAGAGACTTTCTGCGAGGTTGGTGAGCATATACTCTGCTCCATTATCCTTTTCCCTCAGATACACAAAAACGTTTTCCACACTTGAGGGTCTCTTAAAAGAGCATTTCACAGCTGTATCAGCAATGAATTCAAAAGTAGTAAGGTTCTTGGCATTAATTTCTATTTCCCGCAAGTGTTTACAATCATGAATCATCAGGAAACTCAATTTCCACAAGTTTTCACGAATGGACAATTTCTTCGGGGTCGTACAACTTCTTAATTTTAACCATTCAATTGTCGAAGAATTATTGAGCAAGGATGACCACTGAACCCCCTCCAAGAGTACAAAACTTAGATCAACAGTAGCTAGTCCACTGAATGTAAATTTACTATGAAGGTTCAGGATGCATGAGTGCAGATGCAGCTCCTTCAGATAACGAAATTTGGCAAGGAATATACTAGATATCGTAACTAGCTCATCCTTCTTAATTTTGCGCTTGCCATTAGAATAAATAGAACAATAGAAGCGTAAGTTAAGACTTCTTAGCGGCTTATCAGCAGCAAAGTTAAGCCATTGATCCACATAAAATGTATAAGCCTTGTGAAAGCAGAACGACAGTTGAAAGGATGACAACTCATGATCCTTGTACTGTCGTAAGACTTGCTCTGTATGTTTCACGTAGACTTTCCTGCTGGATTTACAGAAATCTTCATCATGATATAAACTACCGGGAGACATGATACCCCAATCCAGGTCAAGGCATGGTGGAGCACAAATTTCTCCACCTCCTCGACACTGTGCTGATTCTAGCAACATCGCGCAACGTCAAACGTGAAAGGATGCTAAACAAAAGCTCATCTGGCAGACAGATAGTTGGATCACAAACAGAAATAGACAAGGGGGCCTCTTCAACCATTCGATTGTGCATATCCTTCCCACTGTCAACCTATTCAAGAATTACCTTTGATAAGAATGAAACTTCAACAGGAAAAAAAAAGCCAACAAAGAGAACATCAACATTTATGCATCAATGTACCAATGTTTATGCCCGTGGAGGGGTGGGATTTGCACATCATGTAGCGCTCATTTCAAGGTAGTTTAAGCCAGAGGTTGCAGAGAAAGAGACAACACACCACAAGAATTTGAGCAACCGTGTATCGAATCTCTTACACGTTGCAGTAAGGATAATAACTACAGAGCCATCTCCTGGAACCTAAGTGATTCTTGCTATAACTAATCAAATTATGTATCTTTCAGCATAAAAGACATGATCTTACCAAGAGTACAACTACAGTATTAGCTACACATAAGACCCTTGAAACAGAAACTGAAAAAAACTCAGAAATCAAACAGTTCAATAATTACCAACAAAGCACAAAGCCAACCAAACCTCACTCTAATAAATCTGCAATTCCAATTTAAACCTACACAGCAAGAAGAGCTAGCTGTCTGTGACAGCAAAATGTAAAAGAATTCATACAAACCCTAACCCTAACCCTAATTTGACCCAAAATTGAATTTCAAAAGATGAATTGAGGAAATCAGGAAAAGATCAAAACTTTTCACAGTGACTAATCTGAGCAAGCAAAATATGACTGAATTGTAATGTTACAAGCTAAATTCAGCTCCTAGAAACCATATGTAAATTAATCAAGTAACATCAAATCAACTAAAATCAAATTGAAACTGCTAAAACTAAATTTGAGAGCCTTACTCACCACAATAAATAACCATATACAGCATTTGAGTGTCCAAACTGTTGCAGAGAGTGTGAGTTTGTTTTTTTCTCTTGAGGAGCTGGTGTGTGATTCCAGTGTGACTCAGAACAGGGGAAGTGCAATATATGCAATATACTTTTTCCTTTTTCTTGTTTTCCAAAGTGTGTGTTTTCCATATCTAAGAGTTTTCCAAATTATGTAAAAATTAAAAATATTGAAGTGAATCCGAAAACTAAACAAAACACTAACAATTCATTTGTTCCAAAAAGAAAAGTACTTGCTCAGCATATTTCTCTTACAGAGTTACATAGTAGTAAAATGTTATGCATGCATGTTTTTACCTTCTTTTTTTTCTTTTTTCCTTGTTTGTTAATTGTTACAGTAGTGATCACTGTTCGAGGGTGTGAAGCTGCGAGAAGTGGGAACAGTCCAAAAAAAAAAGTGAACACAGCAAATTAAAAACAGTGAAAGGCTTCCATCAAAAAAAAAAACAGTGAAAGGGCCAAAGGGGTTTGGTATTTCCTTTCTTTTTTGTTTTTCGTTGAAGTGTTTTATGGATGGATAATGTGTAATAGGGAGTACGGAGTAGTCAACTAGATAGAGTAGTACGGAGTTTTTACTATGTTTAGGCAGAAAATCTATTTTCTTCCATAAACCTTGTACAGTACATTACGAGTAGTACTAAGTTTATTGATTGTGTTGTCTTTTTTATTTCTCAAGAAAGTACACATGCAAAGTACACGGTATATACCCCTAGACCACCAGGCTACAGCCTACACCTAAAGTAAAGAGAGTACAGAAACAAAAAAAGTACACTGGCTACCTCACATAATCACTCAGTATTGACGTATTGTGTAGGTGGTGTGTCTGCGTGAGCGACTCTGTTCGTTTCGCAGCTTATTCAATAATCTTAAACTCAACTTATAAGATAAGTTTAACTTTTACAGATAAGCTGTGTTCGTTTTGTCAGCTTATGGAGACATCTTATCAAATAAGCTAGCTTATTTGGTAAGCTATATGATCTAGCTTATCAAATAATCTCCTATCAATAAGCTTTCTATATTCCAATATTACTCCTACTGGAAATATTATCCCTTATAAATGGCAATTATAATTGTCCTTTTATGTCATTTTACATTAATCAGCTTCAGCTTGTGCTACTTCATCCGAACACCCTAATTATATTATCTATTAAGTTTCATCTTCAGCTTAAGCTAGCTAATCAGCTTCAGCTATCTAATCAACTTCAGCTTCAGCTACAGTTAGGTTTGCCGAACAGACCTCAAATAACCAAAGGTCACAAAAGAAAAAGGAAAGCAGTAGACTAAAGTGGCTACCTCACTTAATCACTCAGTATTAAGTTTCCTAGGCGCTACACGCGCTATTAAGTTTGGCTTTTGGTTATCTGCTGTGCTTCACAATCTACTCCGTATTGAGTTCTTGTAACTTTGTTTTGTACGTGCCCAAAAAAGTGTCGGTGCTCACTCAGTTTCGTGTTTTCATTTTTCGAAAACTGAAACATGTTCGGTACTCAACCCGAACATAAAAGGGCATCCCTGACCCATCGGGTTGACCCGAACCCGCACCGACCCAACCCGAACCCAATTCGAAAATCACTTGACCCGAAAGTGACCCGATCCGATTAGGATCCAAAACTTATTGACCCGACCCGACCGTCCGAACTGACAGGTCTAGTTCTACCTAAGCCTTCTTTTTATAACCTGGTTTTAAATGTTTCAAACTTCATCAATCAATATTTTTATAGGCGGCGCAACTCGGGCTAGCCGCAAGTATATACACGAGTGTTTTGAAAAACCGGGCTGGCCGATTCAACCGGGAATCGGGTGACAGGAGGTGTCATCGGTTTAGATCGGTTTCTGAGATATTTTGAGTGATTCTTACCAAAAGAAATTAAAAATTAAATAATTTTATTGTAAAATATATTAAAATACAGGGTTTTAGCATCGGTTTAACCGGTGAACCAGTTGGGAGGCAGGTTCGATTTCCGATTCGGTTTTCAAAACATTGATATACACCCAAAAATATCAACTGTGAAATCCTTTAAAAAGGAATTAGACTTCTCTTCTTTTTTTTTTCTTCTTTTCAAACGTACTAAAGTTACATATTATAAAGGGATTCAGTGAAACCGGTAAGTATCGAGCCCTAGACTTAAAGATTGAACTTATGGGTTTTCAAAAGTTTACCTACACTGAATTAAATTGGGTTTCAATTAATCTCAAAATTAGGAGCTCAATTACATTTGGGGTATATTTATGGTGTTAGGTAGATAATGGCTTATCTTTAATTTATATAACTAGTACATTACAAGTGTATTTGTAGTGGTGCATTAATATTAATTAATTTTAATGGTATTTGTTTAAAAAAATTAAGATTCGTTTTCTCAATTTAGTGCTTAAAAATTACTCGTACTTAATATTATTATTGACAAATGTATTTCTATAATAAATTTAGTGAAATAACTATTTCATATTCCATTCAAAAATGATGTCAAATGTTTATTTTATTTTCTTCTTCTCTGTATGTAGTTTCCATAATTAAAGCATATTGACTGATTCTTGTATCAACTAATGAAATAAAGTATAATAATAACAACAACAACAACAACAACAACAACAACAACAACGACAACAACAGCAACAGCAGCAGCTCAGTGTAATATCATCTCAGATGGGGTATTAAACTAATGAGATAATGTAATGTCAGTTAAAAAAATATAATTTTATGAATTAATTAATTCACATTCTCTCTTGTTTTTCTCTTTGTAATAGCAAAAATGTGGCGTCAACAAACAAAATGGGGCCAAAATGGTACAATCCAAGCACACCATCTCCTCTACCCCCACCACCTCCGGGTGAGACGAGAAGGATAAAAGTTTAAAACGACGAGTTTGGCTTGAGCTTAAAATGAGCCGAGCCCAAGTTTCACAGACTCGACGAGTTTTGAGCCGAGCCTTATGGTAATTTCAACATTTTTTCTCTTTTGATCTAATGTATCTAGTCATTGATATTATTGGTGGTGGTACTCATATTATTAATTTTTGGGATTATTATGGAAGCCCAGATTAAGAGATTGATTCTAGTGTTCCGAGCATCAAATAATTAAGGTCTGTAATTAACCCATATTAATAAAGAGCGTGTAAAGAAAAAAATAGAGGGAATACATCTCGAGGGATAGGACACATGTTTGGCCAAACAAGTATGAATCGTTGTATTTTGTCCCATTAACTTCGTATATTAACTCAACTAAACTACATTATTCTTATCTATATATATTATATACTAAGAGAGGCTACGGAGAGAGAAAATTGGGTGAGCCCTGTCTTTTATATATCAAAGATGGAGAATATGTACAAAATATAATATTTCCATATTTTATAATATACTATTTTCCTTTTCCAAACAATAAAAAGGAAAAACGAATGAAGTAACAATCAAGGAATTCGTTGACAAGCATGGGCACGCTGGAGTTATGCAATGATCTGTAAACCAAATAAAAAGAAAAATGAAAAGAAATTAAAGAAAGTAGAAGGGACCAAATCATTGACTAAGGGGAACAATTACACAATCGTGAAAAAATGAAAAAATGTTCTTTTTAGGGCATGTTTTGTTCATCTCTAATAGTGCCAGTTGAAAATGAAAAAATAATAGAGTTGAACTGGAAAAAAATATTAATAAAACTTAAGGAAGTTAAATTCAAGCGAGAAATGAACTAAATTCAAGGCAAATTATATTATACACTCGGGTGTACCAAAATCAAAAACAAAATAACCGTCTCCTTAGATCATGGCTTTTTAAAATGCAAAGGTATAAAATCTAATAATCTAAAGAAAAAGGAGCTAATTTATTTTCCATAGTTGTTGTTGTAAAATGATATTGGCATGGGTTAAATGAAATAAGTTAGCAATTGTTCTATTCTTCAACAATGTTACAATTATATATCATCTGCTTTTCCACCTATTTTTTTAGTTTATTTTAGTATGGTTTTAGTCTGGTACAATATTATTTCGACAAATCTTTGGTACACCGGGTGAATTTATAACTAATAATAAAGGGACTGACTAATTGCATGAAAAATGTGACTAATGATATTTGTTGAAATGCTTTGCAAAAAACACCCGGTGTACACATACACCAGGTGTACCTAAGAATTAGAGATATTATTTTAGTTATAATTTCAAATATATATTAGGTACAATAAAAAGACATGGGAAGAATTTTAACTATACCCATAATTGTGATTTGTGAAATTTACACTAGCACCTTTTTTCCATAATTAGTGAAAGTTATTTCAAAGTTTAGCAAAACTGATTTTTTTTTTAAAAATATTACTTCCTATCAATAAAAGTGAAGGGCAATCCCACTGATACAAGAAATTTGTATTATGAGACCATTGCTTAGTCAAGGACAACTATACGACCTATGTCATGAGTTATTAACTCAGATGGACTCAAATTTCTGATTATAAACGTACAAAGAGACAAACTAAACATGATAACAAATCCCGTCTACAAAAAGGTATTTAGTTCATTAGGATGAATTCATGACAAATTGTGTAATATTTTTTTTGATACAATAATTGTTAAGCATATGAAATATATTGAATAAATAATTTACTTGATCATCGGCAATTAACCAAAAGATTAATTGTTAAATTCCGTGCATGGGACGGGAACTGCACTAGTTTATGCAATACAAACTAACAACTGATAATTGTAGTTTAAGCAAACATAGCCAATATTAATTTAGAGGTGTAAACGAATCGAGTCGAGCCCGAGTCACCTATAGCTCGAGCTTGGCTCGAGCTCAGCGTGGAACTCGTTGAGTCTTTGAGGCTTGGGCTCGGCTCATTTTAAGCTCGAGCTGTGCTCGAAGGGGTTGATTCGGTCAATCTCACTTTTTTAAAAAATATTTTAATATAAATTTCTAGAATGCACTAGATATTATATTACTAAACATTACTCAATTGACTTACATCAGGGAATGCCCTTAATATCTCTAACTCTTAGGTACACCGGGTGTACGGGTACACCACCTTGTGGATTTATAACTAGTATTACAACATATATCATTAGTCATATTTTTAATGCATTAGTCAGTCCTTTTGTAATTAGTCGTAAATCAACAAGGTGTACCGTGATACACCAGGTGTATCAAAGACTTGCTGTCATAACTGTGTTCCTCACTAATCCGGTCGTCACCACTTCTAATAAATTATCGCGCACATTTTTTTTTTTGAAAAAAGTATGTGTTATTTTCTCAAAAAAAAATAAATGTTAATTGTAGTTGATTTCAAAACAAAAGAAAAAAAATAAAATAAAATTTTTCTAACTGATTTCCCCAAACAATCCCTCCTTGCCTCGTTTCCCTTCCTCCACCGTTCCTCCCTCCCTCCCTCCCTCCCTTCCAAATTCCAATCCCCAACCTTAACACCAAGGCTATTCTCGTCCTTTTTCCCAAGCCCAAACCCGTACCCTTCCACAATACATTAATTAATTAAAAACAATAAAATAACAATACCCTCAAATCTCACACAAGACACAACCAAACAAAACAAACAAACAAAACTCAAAAAAAAAGAAAAAAATCAAAATCGATCCCCCAAAGAAAGAAACCCA
>ONZK01002535.1:21437-32587 GCA_900322385.1 Pharnaceum exiguum | reverse complement strand
ATTCCTCTCTCTCTCTGACTCTCTCACTCACTCACTCACTCACTCACCCCCTCTCCCCCCCCGCTTCACCAAAAATCTTTCTTTTACTTACTAATGGCCTTTCACGTCGCATGCCCCATCACCTGGTAAGTCCCTCCCCCCTCTCATTTAAATTTCCCTCTCTTTTTATATTTCTTATAAATATTTCTCCCTCATTTTTTTTTCTTTTCTTTTCTCGCTAACTAACTCTCTTCCTTCTCCTCTTGACAACAACAGCAAGCGAATCTGCTACTGTCCCCAAACAAAACCCCCCGAAACGAAACAAACCTTCCTAACAGAAATCTCATTCATTGAAGATTTCCTAAAAGACCCTTGGCTAATTCGTGTTAAAGAGGGGTCCACTGTCCAAGTCCCGGTACCCAAGCTCGCTCTCCCGGCCCCACCACCTCCACCTTTGCCGCCTCTTCAACCTTCTTTGCCTCTATCTCTCCCGCCGTCCGTTGCGGCTGCTGCTGTTGAGAATAAAGATGATGCTGCGAATGCTGCGGCGGAAGAGCTGTTGTCTGCCCAGACTAAGCGCGCTGCTTTGCAGAAGAAGGCTGCTGTTGCCTCTCTTGCTGCTGAGGATTTCGCTAGACGGTTCGAGGCTGGCGTGCTTCAGGTCTTAATTAATTGCCTTTGCTTTTCTTTTTTTTTTGATTTATTTGAGAATTAGGGATATGAAATTGGAAATTTGTGATTTTTTTTTTTGGGTGAAGGAGAGTGAGGGTATTTAGGGTATTTGATTATTTGATTAATTGATTGGTGGATTGGATAGTGTGATGTTACTATGTGTGATATTAATTAGAGTTTTTTTTTTGAAGGATAAAAGGAGAAGTGTTTTTTTTTTTTTTAATTTGGAGTGATGAATGATTGATTATGAAAGGTTTGTGAAAATTGGGTTTTAGAATTAGGAATTGAGGTTTGGTTATTTGTTTGTTTGGTTATTGTGTTTGATTGATTGATTGAATTGATGGGAAGGAAGTCGAAATTTGCAGTTTAGTGAGTGAGAGTGATGGTATTTGGGGTATTTAATTTAATTGATCATTTGAGCTTTTAAGGATAAATGGAGATGGCTTTTCTTTCTTTTCTTTTCTTTTTTTTTTATAGTTTGGGATGATGATTGATATATGAGAGTTTCTCGAATCAGTTTTAGTTTTTTTTATGTGTGATACTAAGCAAGTTACAAATGCGTGTTTTTGTTAGATATTACATTGGGTATTTCATCATACAATGCAATATTCTTTGCTGTGTCATTTTAGTGCTGTTTTTGGTAGAGATCTCGGAACTTTTTGTAATTTTGATGTCTAATTTTGTAAACCTAGTTGAGTTTGTTTATGCTAAAATGTAATCTCCCTTTTCAAAATTTGTTTGTCGCATACTATCATAGGTGATGCAGGTCCAGGGTTATTAAGTTGAAAGATTTATCTTATATCTTTCAACTTTAGGTGATTATGGACTATAGCAAAATGGCTATGAAAACCTTCTAGCACTTCTTATTTTGGTGAAGTTGTTGGAAGTGAGTACTTCAATGTAGCAATGGGTCAATCTTGGAAACAACCTCTCAGTTTTCTTAAACAGGGGTATGGTTGCGTACATCCCGACCCCGAGCATCCCCATCTAATGGGAATACACTCGATTGTTGTTGTTGTTGTTGTTGTTGTATCATAGGTGATGCCATGATAGGTCTTTAGAGGGTGTTTGGCCAAGATTCACACTAAAAGTGCTTTTGCTTTGTATTTTTGCTTCCATTCTCCCTCCTCCTCCTCCTCCATCCTCATCAAAATGAAGTGTAAATTACTCTCCAAAATGATCAAAATCGAAAGTATCAAATTGGGGCTTTTGTTTTTGACCATTGTGAGAGTCCTTTAGAGCTTCTAGGTAGTTAATTTGTGAAGGAAATAGTGGGAGAGGAAGGAGAATGAGATGAAAAATACAAAGGAAAAGCACTTTTGGAGATAATCGGCCAAACACCCTCTTAGTCACTGGCTTTGTTGTAATTGATTTAAAGGTGGTACACTACTTCTGCTTAACCGAAGGTTTAACTAAATCTAGATCTTGTTTTTCTCTTCCTTCTGGTAGTAGGATATTTGATTTATTAGCCGCACATTCTTGAATTTAATTTGAGTTTTTAAGGATGAATGCAGATGGTTCTTTTTTTTTTTAGTTTTTGGGTTTATGGGTAATGATTGATTATGAGAGGTTGTGGAGTTAGTTTTACCTTTTTTTTTCTTTGTGTCTCTATGGTAAATGTGTGATACTGAGCAAATTGAGTGTGTGAGTTTTTTTTGAAGCTGTGTGTAGATGTTGCTTGTGACTTGTAGGTATAATTATTCTTTGGAGTTTAATAGAAATCAATATAACGCGGAGATCTTTGTTTTTGTTTTTTTTGGTAGATGTGTTATGAGTTTGATTTTGTGATTTGTCTTGTTTGTCGGTGTTCTTTGGTTCCCCATTATTGCGTTGGAATTGGATAAAGAGGAGGAATTATTGGTTGGGAGATTAAAAGTGATGGTTCTTTCTGAATTGAGAGTTCATGACTGGATTTTTTGCCCTCTGCTTAGTTGTGTTGAGCTTATGTGTTCTGTTTTCCTTTTTGGTGTTGGGTATGTTTTTTCTGTTAAGTATTAGAGTTTGGTTGTTAGTGTTACATATTACATTGGGTGTTTCGTCATACAAAGTAAAGTTCTTTGCTGCGTCATTCTAGTGAGTGGATTTTGGTGGACAGGTCTGGGAACTTTTGATGTCTAATATTGTGAATTAAGTGGATTTTTTTTGTTTATTTATGCTAAACTGTACTCTCCCTTCTCAAAATATATTTGTCTCATACTATCATAGGTGATACAGTGCTAGTTCTTGTCCATAATCATAAGTTACTGGCTTTGTTTTAATTGATTGGAAGAGTGGTACACTGCTGCTTACTTTATAGCCAGTAATAACTTAGCTCTTCGTTCTGGTGGTAGGATATATTATTTATTAGCTGCACATTCTTGATTGTCGATAATTCAGTATTGGGATGTACTTGGAAAAAAAAGTGCTGCTTGCTTATGCAAACTCAATCTCTTTGTTCGCTCTGTGGAGTTGTGCAATGCCTTTTAGCTATTCACAGAAACTTATATTCTTATTTCATTTTCTTGTGTGCAAAAGGTAGATAAAGTTATTTCAACTAGCTTTGTGGGTCGAAATTTAATTTTGACTTGCGTGTGTTGGACTCAGTATTTGTAATTCTTTGTAAAAAGAGGGGAGTTAGCTTCTTCTATTTTGCTGTGCTAAAAAAGTTAGCTAGTGTTTGTGAGTGGGGCATGATTAGTTATCTAGTGTTCCTGAATGGCGGGAGGAGGAGAAGGGGATGATAACATGGTGTACAAAATCCAATTGTTACATCATGGGATGTAGAATATGTTGTTTGAATTGTTGTCTGTGATTTAAGTTCATGTTGATGACTATCGTCTTATATGTGTTGAGGCAATTCAGGAATACTCCCTTTTGTATGTTGCATGTTGCTTTTCAAACATTTTTGAACTTGGTTTCAGCTCTTGATTTAATGGTATTCTCTATTTGCTTGAAGATCTGTGCAAGAGCTTGATGATTAGCATTGTAGAATTTTAGTTCAGTGATGATTAGCATTGGGAATTCTAGTTCATTGTCGTGTTCTGTGAGTTGTGTGAAGACCATTGGGTTGCGCTAGCCAACCTCCAATGGTTTTGGGACTAAGGTTAAGTTGTTATTTGGTTATTTAGTACAACTACATGGCCTTAATCCCAGAACTGATTTAGGTTGGCATTTTAGCTGTTTGTTTATTTGTTTATTTATTTACTTATAATTGTTTGGTGCTCCTCAACTAATTTCACAACTATGATCTCTTTCTATGTATCTGTTCAAAACAGTGAAGTTGATTTCTGTTTGTTCTTAGGATGCTGCCAAAGATTCTGCTGTCGAGGAAGAGGGCCACGCAAACGTAAATGTCATGTGTCGGTTATGCTTCTCAGGTGAAAATGAAGGTAGCGAAAGAGCAAAGAAGATGCTTCCATGCCGGAATTGTGGAAAGAAGTATCATAGGACCTGCATAAAGACGTGGTCCCAACATAGAGGTTTGTGGTAATGGGCTGTAATGTGGATGTGGACACTGCTCTTAGTATCTTTTCTGACATTTTTGGTCTTGCAGATTTATTTCA
The DNA here is from genome assembly GCA_900322385.1 of Pharnaceum exiguum. Classification (NCBI taxonomy): domain Eukaryota; kingdom Viridiplantae; phylum Streptophyta; class Magnoliopsida; order Caryophyllales; family Molluginaceae; genus Pharnaceum; species Pharnaceum exiguum. The sequence goes on along the minus strand of ONZK01002535.1, from coordinate 28,394 downwards.
CTGGAGTTTATGGACATGTCCCTCCTGCCGAATATGTGAGGTAAGCACATGCTGCTTTTTTTGAAGGGACTTGTACCAATGTGTATTCATGTGTATAATTGGTACAAGTCCCTTTAACCTAGATCTCCTTGAATTGAACTCCCGTCAAGACCCATATCCTAGTCAACCATCCTTATCCAAGTCTTACGAGGTCTTCCTAAACCCTACTGTGCCTCTTCACTCTCCCATCCTTCATGCCTTGGCATCACTTTGACTTCTCTTCACATGCCTGAAGCGACATAGGTGATGTTCCGTCATCTTATCTTTTACATGAGCTTCTCTAACTTATGTCTTCTTAACCATTTCCACTTACGCATCTCCACAACGCTTATATTCTGAGCATGGCCCCCTTTCACAGCGGTATCACACAATGGAGCCTGCAAGTGTTTGTCTCATATAGTTGTTGACTTCTTTAACTAACCAACCTGCCTTTACCCCATAATTAAGTTACCTCCATCCTTCTGAGTTATTGACCCCAAGTGCGTAAAGGAATCACAAAGTGAAATATGACGCCACCGCTCCAGTTGGCATTAACAGCTGCCCTTGTCTCACTTACCAAGACCAATATTATCTCAAAGCATAGTACACCATGTGACATCATCAACTACTAGTTCAACTTGTCCAATGCTAACGGAACGGAAAGTCGAATATAAAGCTCCCTGTCATCCCCGCACAAGACCAAAATCGAATCCAAATTATCCTTGAACTGGAAAGCAATCGTATCTGAATTTCTGGTCCGGTCCAGCTATTTCTGGTGCAGACTGGAGTTGCATTCCTTTTATGTCCCTGATAGTAATTTAAATTTTCTTGTAGACTATAAAATTCTTTATTGAATTACGAAGTTTGCCTCCTGCAACAAGTTTGGCCATTTCTTTTTGTCCCTTTTTTTCTTTAATATTTTGTCCCTAGATGTCTCAAATTAGTTTTGGGATTAATGCTATGTTGTTGCTCTAAAATCAGTTTTCTTTGTTCGCTTCCTGGTTTACTTGTATGTCTGTGAAGTCATTGCTACTGTGGGTTCTATTTGGCAATTTAGTCATGGCTTTAAAGTAGCTATTAGTGTACTGTGGTTCTTGATATTGAGTTTAGAAGGCTTTGTGGCCACTTTCTTGGCATTGGAGTGACATGGCATGGTGCCAGGTATGCCGGAGAGCTGGAGAGCCAAATAAGTTCAAGTTTTGCAAGCGTTGCGATGGTGCTGTTCACTGCTACTGTATGCAGCCTCCACACAAGGTCTCTCCTCTCTCTCTCTCCCTCCCTCCCTCTCTCTCTCTCTCTCCCTCTCTCCTCTCTCCTCTCTCACACACAAACACACATACACCCACATCTGATTCCTTTATCTGTGTTTGCTTTGCTTGTGCAGAATGTTAGTTCTGGACCTTACTTGTGCCCCAAGCATACAAAATGTCACAGCTGTGATTCAAATGTTCCTGGAAATGGTCTGAGTTTAAGGTACTTTAGTGAAATATATAATTAAGTGATTATAGGACATGTGTGATGAGTTTGTTCATTGCCCAGGACCTTTTTGTTATAAATTTTATTTTCAGGTTTTTTAATTTTTTTTTTCCAAAATAGAAAAATATTTATGAAATGCACCATAATTATAACTCAGAAACCCAATCAATTGTCAGCTTTCTCTACGTAGTACTCCCTCCATCCCAAATTGTTTTTCCTAAGTATATTTGAAACAGAGACTGAAAATGGAGAAAAGAGGAAACAATATTACATGTACCCCTTTAGTTTAGGTAGAAAAGGAGGATAGTACAACAGTATTTATAATACAGTGAGAGAGTGAAGTGAGGGTAAAGAGCCAAAAAAGGAATTTGGGAGAACAATATGAGACAGATCAATGGAATGTAGGAAGAGCAATTTTGGACGGAGGGGGTAGAAGTTGTAGAAGTCTATTGAAGCAAGAAAATGTGTTGAATCTATTGAATGTATTTTGAGACGAGAATGTAATTCCAGGTAAAATGTAAACTCAAATCACGAGCACGAAAAAGTGAGCGGTTCTGATCACAACCCTTTAGTTTTCTCTTCTAAATAGTAGCCATATACACAAACACCCGACAACCAGAATCTGAAATGGACTAGTATGACAACCATCACAAAAAGGCATGACTTTAATTATTTTATTTTGGGGACATTTTTGTCTTCACTCCAGTCAAAGTGAACAGTTATAATATACTATTGCACTTAATGTACTAATCCAGGATGTTTTAATGTATTTTTTGATGGTGATTGTATATTGGGACTGTTGACTGCTGTTATTTAGCTAGAACTTTTTTTCGGTTGTTACAGGTGGTTTTTGGGGTATACTTGCTGTGACGCTTGTGGGAGGTTGTTCACCAAAGGCAATTACTGTCCAGTCTGTTTAAAGGTATGAGCATAATATTTAACATCCATTGCTTCTCTTACGAACCCCCACAATAACTATTTAAGCTGGATGGTGATAACTAGTGTTTATCGTTGGCTTTTAAGCACAATACTGTGCCTTTGTCTCAATTGTTCTGTTTTTTCCTTGGGGCTTTTCATTTCCCCAAGTGGTTGTATGTTTATGCGGGATGTGTGCATTTCAGTCAGTTTTCAATCAACTAACATTTCTCAGTTGTTTAGCTAATGATGACTGCCTACTGATTCTGGTGTTTAATGTTTCAGGTCTATAGAGACTCAGAGTCAACACCTATGGTATGCTGTGACATATGCCAGCGGTGGGTGCACTGCCAATGTGATGGAATCAGGTTTGCTGTTAAGCATTGCCTCATTTATGAAGTCTATTTGTCCTGGTCAAGTTGAATGGTTTTCATTTTCCTTGTTCTTTAAGTTGCAGCAAACTTTGGAACTGTTCATTGGGAGGTTCTGAACTTCTGATATGTCTGTTAGTCTTTATCACTGGTTGCAACTTGCAACTCAATGTTATTGTCATTACGTGATACCTTGAATGCCCCCGACAAGGCTTCTGGCTACTTATAGGCAGATGGGGTAGATGAGCCTTACTGGTGCAAAGCCGAGAAGATGTTTCAGTTGTGCCTTAAACATGATGTGTGAATGGCATACATACTTGATGGGGCCAATTTCATGTAGTCCACTGTCATAGTGATTAGTATGTTTTTTCTCTGGATCGGAGTCATTTCAGATCAACTCGGAGTAGAATTTAGTACGAGCAGTTTGTATGACTTGAAATAAAATCAGGAAAATTCAGTCCTAAAGAACAACTCCAAAGTACTTCCATGCCTGTAGTGCCGTTAGGTTGTATGCGAATTTGTCTGATTATATTTTATGATGCATGTAATTGTACACGGGAGTTTGCTGTGATGACCCCGCAGAACACAAAAACAGCAATTCTAAAATCCAACAACAGGGGACCCAGATTGAGTTTTTGTTTTTCTTAAATGTAAAACAAAATACGATGTAATTAGTAAATTTTGTATGTTCATAGTAATAGTCAAGTTAATTCAAGTTTCAATCAACGCACCAAACCACAATTTTTTTTTCAATTGTAGAGAAGAAAAAAATACCCGGAAAATTAAGTCTGATCAAGCAAGTGGAGGCTGTTGTGGACTGGTGGTGGAGGTGTGGAGAAGGAGAACGGGAGAAGAAGGTTGAAGTGACGAGCGCGAGCGAACTGTGATGGTGATGTGAGCAGGGTGAGCCGGTGAGGAGTGAGGATAGCGGGTTCGTGATGAGAGAGGGAGAAAAGAGAGGAGGCTGCGGTGGAGTGGTTACTGGGCTTCATTGGCTTCTGTGGTCGGTGGTGGCCGAGGGTGGGGGGGTATTAAAGCGGGGTTTTTAACTGGAGGCTAAGGGTTTTTAAGTGTGGAAGAAGGAATTACTCTATATTGAGTTTTTAATGTAGTAGGGTTTTTTTTAACGGGGCCTGACACGGCTATGTGAGAGGCACATGCGATGCCAAACCTTCTCGCGCATGTCCTGGCAAGGATTCGTGTGTTCGGTGACTTGGAAACATGTTCCTCGACCAGGATACTTGTCCAGGACGTTTTTGGCATGTCCCTCGGCCAGTCACCAGGAAACTTTTTTCTACACAAGTGTCCATGCATCATAGAATTTATTTCGTTACTTGTTCTGCATTGGTAGAATTCTGGGGAATTATATTGTTGGGTAACTCAATGTCTGATAGATATTATGCATTGTCGTCTTAGCCTTTAGGTTAGCAGATGTTGGGTTTTTTTTTTTGATGGCGCAGATGTTAGCAGATCTTCTTCTTTTGAGTCTTAGTCTCAATCCATTTGGGGTTAGCTAGCAAGGACCGAATGGATGCACAATCTTAACTTTGGTGCATGCCAAGGAAATGTGACTAAGTTGTATGCGTATGCTGTCATGTCTCTAACCTTCGCACTTTCTTCAGACTGGCAACGAACATCATAAAAAGTAACTCTTACAGACAGTTGGAAATGAAAAAAAACTCTTGTCTGAGAAAAACTATGACATACAGAGATGCGGACTCAAGCACTTGCTGCTTTTGCCATGGCCACAATCCGCATTTCTTCTAATGTTGGAGGCTCCTATAAACTATGATTCATATTCTTGTTCTGTTATATTGCAGATTCAAGATGTATGGCTTTTCTATAGTTTGTTTGTTTCATACTGTAAAGAATAGTAAGTTGTAGCTCATTGAATATGGCTGGCTCGCCATTCAATTCTATTATCTGATGCATAAATATTTCATGCAGTGACGAAAGATATTTACAATTTCAAATAGATAATAATCTACCGTACACTTGCCCAACATGCCGTGGCGAGCGCTATCAGGTTTGTCAAGGAGACCCCCCCCTCCCCCCTCTCTCCCTTCCGCTCATTCTTTGTCTTTTTTAAAAAAAAATTCTTAACAGATGTCATCTTATTGACTCCTTACCTTTTGGCCCACGTTCACAGGTGAGAGATCTTGAAGATGCAGTGCGGGAGCTGTGGAGAAGAAGAGATGAAGCTGATAGTGATTTAATTAGAAGCTTGAGGGCAGCTGCTGGTTTGCCAACTGATGAAGAAATATTTTCCATTTCACCTTTCTCTGATGATGAAGATTATGGTCCCAGTGGTAAGAGTGAGCGTGCGCGTGCAATGTTGTCCCTGAAAAACGTAGCAGATTTTTCTCCAGTAAAGATAAATGAATCTACCAAAAAGTCGTCGAGTAAAAAACATGTGAAGAAAAAAGGTCTGCAGTTACCTTTGGAGACAAAAATGGAGGCTAATATTGAAGGCCGCTTTGATGCTCTACCATCTGGACGGAGAGGAGGCGATGAGTCCGAGTCTTTACAGCAACCAGAACTATTTTCTTCACCTAATGTCAGAAGTCTAAGTTCAACTGAGAGAACACACTCCAGTGAACTTGGGGCTGCAAAGGAGAAAACCTTAGATGATATCGTAGTAAGCAATAAGAGCCGGAAGCCTGTGTTTCAATTTAAAAGCAAGACACCCAATGATATCCGCAAGAATGAGGAGCTGGAGAAGGTACCCAGCAAGCCTAAGACCATGAAGGGACCTAAGTTAGTCATACATTTGGGAGGGCGAAGTAAACCTGTAAACGATTCACCAAGGTCTGATTCTTCGAGCTATCAAAAAGAACAAGAGTTAACTTTGAGTGGTGGGTTTCTTGTTTTTACCCTGCTATGCGAGCTGCTCCTTTCTAATCTATTTTTTTCAAATGCTTAGGCTGTTAATTCTCTTTAAGCTGAATGTTTCTCGGAATCTAGTTTCGGGGATTGTTCAAGGTTTCCTAACTTGTCAGCTTAAAATTTTGTTGTATCTGATTAGTCTTATATGTCAGCAGGAAGTGAAGCAGTAAACCAACATAGAACAAGTGATCTCATTTTGGATAGATCGGATAGCCTGGTCAACTCCAATGATGGTGTGTATTAGGATGATAATTTTGACTTTTTTCCTTTAGGAAATTGCAAGTTAATCAGGAGAAGAGTTGACATTCTACCTTCTGAATTTGTAGGCAGTAGAGTTGAAGCCTTGAAGCCAAGGGAGCGTACTATCATAAAGCTTGGCAAGGGAAAGTCACAAGCTTTTGGAATCAATACTAAAGCTGACACTGGGAAAGGATTGTTTACACCAGAAATCTCGCATACTGTGTCTTCAAAGAGAGGCTCTGAAGCCGGTGCTACTGCACTAGGACGTCAAGAAAATGTTTCAAAGGGCGAGAGGAAGTCTAAAAGAAAGCATCAACAGAGTATGTCGGATGCGTCTGATGATGGCAATAAAGTCGACATGCAACCACCTCGTGTTCCAGATGCTTCGGTTAAAGACTCCAGGCCTTTGTTGAGACTTAAATTTAAAACTCCTTATTCTGGTTCCTGGGCTCCACAAAGTGGGGAAGAAAGAGGCTCTGTGAAGGGTCAAAGATCCAAAAGAAGAAGACCTCCACCTTTAGAAAAGTCTAAACACCAGGGTGAGTTAGATAAGTTGGAGTCACCAGATGATAATTTGATGAGTGAATTCATGGAGGCTAATTGGGTACTGCAAAAGTTGGGTAGGGATGCTATAGGGAAGAGAGTTGAAGTTCATCAGCCATCTGATAATTCCTGGTAAGAGAGGTTGCTTTGAGACATTGTTTTAAAGTTTCTCCTAAAAGGACTAGGTCCCCTTTTAAAATTTATTTTCTTTCAAAATTTTCAGGCATAAAGGAGTGGTTAGTGACTTTGTTGAGGGAACGACAACATTGTCTGTGGATCTTGATGATGGAAGATCCAAGACTCTAGAACTTGGAAAGCATGGCATTCGATTTGTTCCGCAAAGGCAGAAGAAATTGTAGTCATGGTGCCTGAATCCAGACCCATTCGCCCTATAATCTTGGTAACTGCTCATATTCCGGCTGGCTTGTGACTAAACCGACATTAGGTGCCTACTGCTGACCAGGAATTTTGATTGAACAATTTACTGATAATTGAAACACCATCGTCT
>ONZK01002535.1:812-17582 GCA_900322385.1 Pharnaceum exiguum | reverse complement strand
GAGAAAGTATGCTTATTAGTTGGGTCTGAGAAATGGGAATACTATTTTGACTTTCCATAATTGTTGAGGGTATTTTGGTCTGATCAGAAAGAAATCCTTGGCCCCATAATTTCACTTTCTTGGCAAAATCACTTGCCCAAGCTAAAGCCTATTGCCGGCTTGCCGCATATAATAACTCAAAAAAAAAAGAATAAAATCTAAGTAACCCCACATTAGGTTACCCCCTAATAGAGAAAAGGCTTGCTTGGGTCTATAATGCACCAACAATATACAAGTATAGACTATAGAACTTTGTCATATACTCCCATTGACCACGTCCCACATCGCTGCTGTATAAGAAAAAGTTCTCTTCAAATCTTATTGCTGTTCGTTAATCTATTGAGCAGTGAAGAAAGTAGCGCCACAGTGGTAGGAGGGTCCTCCACATTCACCTGATGTGCAGATGCGAATTGCGCTCCTGAGCTCATCTTTTTATCTTACTTTTTGTCCAAATCATACGTCTTTATATTTTAAAATTTTGGAATTAACAGACGAAAACAGAGAGATTTGATAATTCAATAGTGAAATGTGTTACGGAGTATAACAAAGCCGTCAAGAAGCTATCAAAAAATAAAATGAACTACACAAATTGTCCTCTTAAAACTACTTAATTATGTTTCTTAGAACAAAACTTATTATTTTAACGTTCATCAAATTAAAAACAAAACTTATTAACTTATTAGCTAAAGGGTTAAGGGCTTCCGAAATGACAAAGTATGTACACAATAATGAGACACAACATGAACAAAAAACCTTTAGATCAAATTCGTTAACAAATGCGGAGTATAATCTTGGTCTACCTTTTCCAAATTTAAATAAATTAAATTGCACAAGTGTGAATCGTCAAGAGCTAGCTAGTGCCATCAGCTGTTCTCCTTCTCCTCTTCCAAACTATGAAGTAAAAAAGCGCACCAAGCAGCAGAAAAAGGATTAACCCATCAATAAACACTATGAAAACCAACAACCATTTTTTTAAAATCCTTTTTTTGGGGTTACTACGGCTGATCTTTGGAACTTTCACCAAATAGCTCAACCCGCTTCCTCTCTTCACTTGCTTTACCCCTCTGACAATATCATAAATCATGCATTCTCTCATAATTGATTTGTATAGAGCCGCATAACATCCACAGTCATTCAAACAAGTATTTGCACACTTTGTCTTGCTTATATTGGTCAATAAATTGGTACTTTGTAGTAGACTTCCAGCACTCTCTAGTTCTAGCATCTCTACCTTGTCAACCTCACATAACACATCATTGCTTAAAACTCCTTTACCACAATCAGTAGAATTACCTTCTTCCCTTGTCAACGAACTTATACATGAGCACGTATTCGAAAATCTACATATCCCATAGGGTGAGCAAGCAAAGGGAAGATCACACGTTGAATTGAGGACTTCGAGCGACGCCTCGAATTTATCCTTGTAAGGGGAGTAGTAGTAGAGGCCGAGGTTTCCTGTCTCACTATCAAGGGATAGAAATCGGACTTGATTGCGTCCATGAGAGTTTATTTGTGTGAAGTTTTCGAATTTGTCGTCGAACAACTCTAACCCCCTCGAAGATAGCTCGATGAATGTGATGTTTCTTCCCTTTGAAGGCTGGAATTCCCAGTAAGAATACTTAGATTTGTTAGTGCTACCTGAATTCAAGTAGAGAGCAACCTTGTCATGTTGAATCTCAAAGGAAAAAAACGGCAAGGTGTTGTTACTTGTAGGAAATGAGATCAGGTGAGTAGCTACACTTAGTCTCTGCCCTTCTAGTAACACATTTGTTGGAAAATTGAACGTCTGCCACTTTATGTGCTCTTGGCCATCTACAACAACAAGGTTGCCACTGTCAAGAAGTTGCAATTTCTGCATTGCAAAAAAAAAAAAATAGAAAAAAAGGGGGATTAGTGAACTATAGTTTTAGCAAATCCTCCCTAGAAAACACTTCAATTAAAGGTATTTCCATAGCATAAAATGTGGTTATCCATGGTATGATTAATTGCTCAAGGTAGCACAACAACATAGCCTACTTATAATTGCTCCAAGTAAGGCAAAATTCATGTACAAAAAAAAGCGTGAACAATATATATTGATTAATTAACGTTACCTCAACACCTTGTCCTGGGGTTCCAGTTCGCCAACCAACAACGTCATTACGCCCTTTCAGTCGTAAATCTCCCCCCATGGTGAGCTCAAGAACACAAATCTCGGAGGTATAGAATTCGGAACGGTGACCGGAATTCCAAACCTTGACATTCCCTAGGAAAACTTGTAGGGAGCAAGCATACCTCCCATCTATGGCATCAACGCTTAATGCCATCCTAAAGTTTAGAGGCATTTGGTCAGTTTCCATCAAATAGGCCTTGCCACTGAAACCTTTGGTATACTCAGGTGGTATGGCCAAGGTGAATGTATAGCCAGTGGGAACATCAGACCTTGATGAGCAACAAGAATTTTGAACAAGCATGAAAAGTTGGGTAATAAGTAATAAAAGGAGCATATAGATCTTCATTGGTTCATTTGTGTGGCGTGCCTAGCTAGCACTTTAACTTTGATCGAATTAGAGAACTAAGATTGTCTGTGGCAGGTAGCTTTTGGAGGTCAAAAAGATGAACCTTTTCAATTCTTTTCTCCTCTTTGTATTTGGAGTGTAACATCTCGCGCAAACCGTTATCATGATCGAGTTAATGTTATGCAGACGGGAGAGTTATTGATGGCGTTTTCTTTTTTATTGCTAAAAGAAAGTTATTAGTATAAAAATTGAGAAAGGCTTATGTTGCAACATGCTCCCTTCCTCAATAAGTTGTTCTTAATCCTTTTCCATAAACGCCCACTCATGACTTGTACCAGAATTTTTGTCCATCAAAAGCTTGAAATGGCTTTATTGCATAAAATAAAGTTGCATTCTTTTTTAGAACAAAAAATTATAAAATTAACACTTCAATCCTAGACTGTCTTATACGTTGTGACTGCCTGACACAATTTTTTCAAAATGAACGTTAACTACAAATTTTAACTTTGTTTCAATTTTATCTTACCTTCCTCTTTAGAACATCCAATTTTATACGAAGTAAATATCATGTTTACTTAACTAGTTTCTTACCCGTGCGTTGTACGGAACACAATTTTATACCTTGTATTTTGTATTTTTTTCTATGTTAGTATAATATGGTCCTTGTATTTAACTAACTTATAATATTGTTAAAGTAGGTTTTAGATTAGTATTTGAAGGTAAATATATGTCTTTAAATAGAATTAATTTTTGAATAAGTAAAAATATTTAGTATTTACAATATAAAAAAGATTATAAGTTATACACAATATTTAGTGTTTTTTGTGGGTGAGAACTCGATCTCTTTAATGAATTCAATTGAATTCACATTTGAACTTTTTCTTAAAATTCTACAGTGACCAAATTTAAGGTCACATTTCACAAGGACTTACTTCCTTGAATCCTTGATCGTTGTGGACGTAATAAATCGAACAAACCAAGAGAATGAGTTATTTCCCTATATATTCTACAAACTAATGTCCTAACTCTATACTTGCCGCCTTGCCGTACTAACGATAAAGTGTCACCTTTCCTTTAGTGGGCACTGCGCAGCATTATGTCTTCGACAGTGGAAGGCTTAAATTGCATGTGCTGATATCATCAAATGGTAATGAGAGCAGCCAGCTAATCTGCAGGCTCTAGAATTAGATAAAAAAGAGCCTTGCTCACCAAATTTGAATAAAATAAATTGTGAAATTACAAGAAGTTGTTTTGTTAAGTTTGGGCGGCTCGCACACTTGTAGCTGTAGGCCTAGATGCATAAAGAGGAGATAATAACGACAGATGAACCTAGGTTCCATCCTAAAACTAATTGTCAATAGGAGGAGTAACTCTCTAGGCTTATATACAGAATAAACATCTACTCTCCTCTTTAATGTGGGACATATTCCCCAATACTCTCCCACACTCGAATGTCACTATTTATGGGACCTTCGAGCGTGTTTGAAATGAGTTTAAGCATACAAACTGTAAAAAAAATTCTTTAGGAAAAGAAATTACTTACAGTTTTACTATGATTCAATTTCTACATAGAGTTTTATTATATAAAGAATTTAAATTGATATCCTCTTAATTTTTGTGAAGTTTATAGTGTAGCATACAGAGTATACAGTAGATCATAGATAACGAATGGGGGCCAGAGCCTTGTATTTTTGTCGGGTCTCATCAAGTGGGCTTTTAGAATTGTGGGCATGCTGACTATAATCTTGAAAGTGAGGTTGCATGGGCTTTTGCTTTAGTGGAGTTTGGTTGTATGATGACATTACAATCACGTATAAGTGACGTACCAAAATTTTTTTTTTTATTTACCCGAGTATCACTTACCTTTTTATAAGTTGAGAGCATAATAAAAACCGTTAGCAACTAAGCACTCACAAAAATCCATAGGAATAAGATAATAAATTCATAAGTTCGGGACTTGGGAGGGTAATCGTTCTAGGACTCTAGAATGACAATTAAAAAGGCGACTAATATATACATTAAAATGCTTTAGAAAAATATCCGATTTACGTGTACACTCACTCACTGGAGAGGAAAATAGTACTTTCATAGACGAAGAAATTATGAAAATGTCTAATCAGTGTTGGCGACCTTGACCATTTAAGCACCATAGATGAATTTGAATTCTCTCCAATTAAATGGAAATCTACTTTTCTCATCCAATAATTAAGATCTTAGTCCTTTCTTTAATTTCTAAGCCTCCTTATTTCTAGTATAATCTGTAAAATGGATATATCCTCTTTAACCTGATTGGGTTGCCTCAATGGTGTAACTTGTAAAGCTTTATTGAATTCACATGTGTGGGGATTATCTAATTAACAGAATGTCCTGTGTTCAATTCTCATCATGTGTAAATTTTCTCAGGCCAACGGCCGCCACGCACCGCGAGTGGGGATTAACCCTTGGGCCCAAAAGGCTTAAGGAGACCTCTTGGGAAACCAAACAAAAAAGATATCTCCTCTTTCCTAACAACTAGACACTACAATCCAGCAGCAAGTCTTTGGTACACCGGGTATACTGCTACACCTTATGGATTTATGACTAATTACAAAGGGACTGACTAGTGGCATTAATGTGACTAATGATATTTGTTATAATACTAGTTATAAATCCATAAGGTGTACCCGTACACTCGGTGTACCTAAGAATTAGGGATAATCCATGAGGAATTCTAAAGCAATACCTAAAACTATCAGGTAGGTCCCACACCCCACCCACAATATTTTATTGTGGGTGGGGTTTTAAGGCTAACTAAATAGAAAATATGAGATTTGGGTTTATCATGTTGGGAGGGTTATTTATCATGTTCTAGTGGTAGTTTGACAGGTTGGATATTTATAAAAAATGTACCAAAGTTTTATCACGTTTAGATAGATTGGTATCACTTTTTAAGAAATTTATATCAGGTTTGGAGTTTTTTTCTTTAGAAAACATAGTTATAAAGTTTTATCTCGTTGGAAGGGTTTTTTATCATATTGTAAGGATTATATGATAGATTTGATTTGGTCAATTTTTGGGGACATAATATTTAATTTTGCGTGGGGTTTGGAGACCTACGTTGCAATGGCGCTAGAATTGCTCGTAATCTAGAGGCTCCAAGTGACGAGCCAAAGCTTTTGGTTAGTTTTGTTTTCGTTTTTTCGGTTTTTTAGAGACAGGCCGACCAAATGTCATATACTCATATGTAGTATGGAGTTTAGACTTTAGAACCCTTCAAGTCAAATGACATTTCGTTTTCATCGAGCAACAGAGCGTCAAAACTTCCCCGACATCCTCCTAAATGCTTCAACTTCGTGTACCCATCATTCGTACAGTACTCGCACCCTCATCAGTATCTTTTCAGTACTTCTGTTCATCAGCAGTCATGTCCGTACATTACTCCACCAACGCTGTACGTACTCCTCCCCCTGAGTTGTACATTTTGATTATTTCCAAACTCAGTTTACAGTCTGGTAACTTATTTCATGCTCAGAAACTATGCATGATCATGTTGAATATGTTATGTTTCGGTTAATTGTATATATGTTGTATCATGAATGTATTTGTCATGTACTCATGTCAGTTTACTTACCTCCTGCCTCCTATAGTTGGACAGTCACTTTCGGACAATTTTGTTTTGAGGTTAGCTCGTAACCCACGAGGCAATGATCTATAATGCTCTCTCTGCTTTAATTTAATTAGCATCGGTAATCATAGGAGGAAGAACTGACTAATGGCATTTAAAAGGTGACTAGTGATTTGTGTTGTAAGGTTACACCGGGTGTACCTAAGAATTAACGGATTATCATAGGAGGAAGAGTTCAATTCTACGGCCTATGCCTGTGATTCTGTGAATCGTATCGGTAATCATATACAATCACCCTGTAGAATTAGTTTCTTTTTTTTTTTTTGATAGCCTGTAGAATTAGTTGTTTAGTTGTAGAGGATTTGGGTTTGTGGTTGGTCCACATTATTTACTCGATTCGTTCAGAACTTTTTGCCCAATCGATTGTTGGAATTGCGATGACAAACAAGTGGATAACTAAGTTTGGACGGAGGGAGGGAGGGAGGGAGTAAGTTTTCATAAGTGAAGTGGGCTTATTGGTTGGAGTTGCAAACTTGCAATGACCTTAAAATGGTACGATCAAGCTTTTTCTACCACTGATCAATACTATCGGAGAAGTCTTGTTTAAGAGTGTTAATATTTTGACTCTCTTGTTTTTGAGGTCTTGTACAAAAATTATTATGCTTATACTAATGCGTAGATTCTGAAAATCAGGTTGAGACTAGTGGAGCTTCTCCTGTTGACACACCGAAAGATGATCATGAAACTATTGGCAGGCAACAGACAGGTCGAGGGAGGATCGATTTGAAACTTGTCCGTAAACATCTTGGGATAAAGCAGCCTACAGCTACGACTAATCACGATAACAGGTTTTCCTTGTCTGTGAACACATCATCAGATAATCATACAAGTCAGATGTCAGAGACTTCTCCCTTTAAGACTTGTGGTAGAAGCTTGAAGCGGAACACTGACACTTCTCCATTGTCAAGCTCCTCTGGCTGTTCTTTGGAGACAGAACAAAATCGAAAAAGTGGTTCAACTAGGAATTGTGAGCTGTCAGAAGAATGTTTGCTGGATGATCAATATGCACGCATGTTAGAAGAACGTTCTTTGCCTACCAGCTTTGGAAAACGTGTGCCAGATCAGCCTAGGAAATTGAATACTTCTGGTAGTACTAGGTTAAAACACCGAGATACTAGGAGTTGTAAGGGTGCAAAACAGAATAAGAGATGTGCTGCTATTGAACCATTTGACATTTGTCCGTTTCAAACTGAGGATTGTGAGGTAAGAAGGTTGGAAATTCAAGATCCCTTGTTTCTTAGATCATCTGAAGATGTTACCAATGAAGCAGAAGTGAATCAAATTGATCAGCTGAGTGATGAGCAAGAGCCTCGGAAATGTGTTCTGTGGCCGGGAATGCTCTTGCTGAAAGGTTTCATCACCCACGACGAACAGGTCAGTACCCAAAAGAAAAAAATAAAGAGTAACAACGAGGTGACCCCTTGATACTAGCCCCTCCCCCCAAATGAAAACAAAATGTTGCTTCTGAATTTCTAAGGTAATGTACCATGATGAACTTCTAGCACTTCATTCAGGTTTAGGGGCTTGGACAGTTTAGTCACTCATTGTTACCACAATGAGTAGAATATTTGGTGCTGATATATATAGAGTATAAGAAGAAAAGTACTTTAGTTTCTTCGTTGCCATTGCTCATTGGGTACTTGGGTGGTGTTTTGCTAAGACCTCAGGACAATGGTGGTACAGATGATCACACCTCAGAACAGTATGTAGATGTATTCAGATAAATGCCGCCACCCTAGGCTGCTTCTTTGTACCGTCTTTTTGTTTTTCACTTTAATATTTTCAAATGAAGTAACTGACGTTGCATATATGATTGTATCTTTTAGCCCTTCACCCTTTTTAATCTCTTTTTTCGAGTAACTTACTCCGTATAACTAAGCTAGTACATTATATGCAATTTTTTCTCCTGGTGCTCTTGTACTTCTAGTTGAAAGGTGGATATCATATCCAGCCGCCTAGTTCCCACTTCTCCCTTCAGTTGTTTGGCTTGATTTGAATGCAGACATGACTACGTCATGTTCGACCTGCCTATCACCATTGTGGTTAGTGATTCATGTTGCATTTGTTTAGGGAAAGGTTAAGGGAGAACAAGCAATCCAGTGTCGGATAGTGTCTGTCTTTGTCTGTCCTATATACTGCCAGTGGACCTAAGAGTCATTTATTGGCAATTGACTGGCTTTGCTCTTCTACGGTCTATCAGGAATCCCTTTGTTTTTCATATAAGGTTGCTTTCACCTGAACTGACCCCCTACCCTACAATATCTTACGTGATGGCCTTGAAGGCATTGGAGTAATGATAATGAATCAATGATGATAAACATTGGCTATTCTTGAATATTTGGTTCTTTGTTCAGAAAGTGAATGATGAATATTATTGTTGCTTGATCCAGGTTTCTGTTGTAAGGAAATGCAGGGAACTCGGTCTTCACCAAGGAGGATTTTACCGACCAGGGTACAAAGATGGTGCAAAACTTCGACTCTATATGATGTGTCTCGGTCTAGACTGGGATCCTCAGACAAGGAAGTATCAGAAGCGGAGGCACTTTGACAGGTCTAAGCCGCCTAGTATTCCTTTTGAGTTTCATTCGTTGGTTGATAGAGCGATGGAATATTCACATGCACTCATAAGGAGGGAGCTAAAAGTTTCTAATGCAGAAGACATTCTCCCTCAAATGTCCCCAGATGTATGCATTGTCAACTTCTACACTGAGGCGGGGCGGCTTGGTTTGCATCAGGTATATAGCTTGTCCATCCAATTCCCTTGTTGGTTAACTTTCATGATTAATTTTCATGTGTAAGATCTTGAGCATAAATGTTGGTATATCCGTATATCCAATGATCAACAAAGGCCCAATATTATTGTTGGCAAATCTGATAGCATGCCAACCCAAGCAGCTGTCTCAAATTCAGTATTTTCAGAGGGCCATGGATGGCCGCAGTCATGCCAGTTGGCTGTTATTTCTTTCGATTTTAAGTAGGATAGAAATACAGAGTTGTATGCCGTGGAATTTACATGATTTTGTGTTCAAGCTCCATGCCGCAGAAACTCTACGTTCTCGTGTCTGTGGTATAGGCTATCGAGATTGAGTTTCCTTCATTTTCCATTTATAATTTCAAATTTATGCAGGACCGTGATGAAAGCACAGAATCTCTTTCCAAAGGTTTGCCGGTTGTGTCCTTTTCTGTTGGAAACTCAGCTGAGTTCTTGTATGGGAACGAGAGAGACCTCAACAAAGCAAAGAAACTGGTTTTGGAATCAGGTGATGTCTTGATATTCGGGGGTGAGTCTAGGCATGTTTTTCATGGTGTTGCTTCCATTATTCCAGATTCTGCTCCTAGTTTTCTGCTGGAAGAAACAGGTCTTCGTCCTGGCAGACTCAATCTCACTTTCAGACAATATTGAAATTCTGTAAGTTTGTTGATCCGTTTTATTTTCTCTGTATATAACATCACATTTGACCCAAGAGCCACTGCTTGTGTACACATACCATTATCAGAGCTGTGATGGCACTAGTTTGGTGAGTTGAATGCAACTGCACCAAGACATGCATTTATAATAAAATCTAAACTTCTAACATCTTGAAACGGGAAAAAGAAATTGAATAGAAAAGAGAAAATGTACAATTACAAATTACAATCTTTATAATGTTACAATGCAACAACCAATCTTCTTTAGGATGAATTGATAGTGCTTACTTAATTTAGAATATGTAGCATCTGAGAGATAGAGATGTAGTTACATGTCGACATCCTAAGTCATCTTCATCTACGCTAGGACTACTAAGCAAATCTGAACAGGTGCTCCTAGGCACCTAGCAACCGAAATCTGCCACTTTTCTGCTCCCTGTGTTCGTGAATGACCGCTCCTTTCTGTGAGTAGCGGTTCTGGCTATTGAGCTATTCTCTGCTTCCCATAACATCATGAGTTTGAGCATTAGTGACATGTTCAATTGATGTTATGAGTTGAACTGCCATTTTCTAACTCTGCTGATGATGACCCGAACCACTTCTTGAACTGCCCACTTTATTGCTACTAATAGTTTGGAAGTTGTTACATCCATACACTGACCATGCCACATGCTTCTGTCTTCCAAATCCCACAATGATCTCTGTCTAAAAAGGCCAAACCTGTCATCCTATCCTCCACCCTAAATGAGGCATCGGTATTTCTCTTGTACCATGCAAATCGTTGTACACTTGCCCGTGTAACTGGACACTAATTCAATTCGCTTGAAAACAGATTGCTCAAGGCAATTATATAATTGAGTCTGGTGGTTCAGGTATATTTCTCTCTTTTCCTTGGTTATCAAGGCAGAAACAGTTGGCCAGGGGGAATTGAGATGATGTTCCTTGCTATTTTACTGAAGGGCAAAGACAGCAAGGCCAGCAACCATCTCTGATCTGCCGCTCACAATTCTAATTGATACAGATATAGGCTAATTCTTTGGGTTATACTGCCTGTTTATCGAGTTCGAAGCCACTGAGCCTTTTTGTCTGATTGATTTCCCCTCCAATAACATAGTAGTCCAATAAAATTTGAGTTTGTTAGCACGAATAAATGGTCCGAGTTTGTTTTTTAAAGGTAAAGAGTGAGTGTACTATAGGAAGGTCTCCTCTCGAACATATTTCTAGTTTATCTTATGCTATCCAACTCACTAGATATTGAAGTACCCCAACTAACAACATTTCTACAAATATGGCCGTAATTGATCATACAATGTGCTGCTCTATTGCCTTCAATGAAGGTGTATTCAAACAAGAAAATCTCTATGCTTGCCAAAAAAATTCTTCTAGTCTTCCCTCTAGGATATATCTAACTTTAGGACTAGGTTCAGGTCCCTCCTCCCCTAAAAAAAATAGAAAAGAAGGCTCAGGTCCTAGGCCTCTTAGTCATCCTTTCCGCTTTCGTTTAAGCCTCTCGGTATCTCTTGCTACCTCTGTACCTCATCATCTATACATTGCTTTCTTGAGAAGATTTCAAATGCCTTTTCTGTTTTGCCTGTGGTGAATCTATATATAGATGAATAGAAGATGGTGTACCATCTTAATTTAATTAAGTGTCCATTAGCACATTCATAGAAGCATATGAATGCATGACACTCGATCGTCTCATGACGAATATGAAACCCAAACAGTTTATCTTTCTTGGTTTCGCTAAAGATGTTGGATGCAGTCATGCAGAAACCAGGATCCAGGCAAGAGTTTAATGAAACCTTTTCTGCAGAGTACAATTAGGTGTTCCTTCCATTGCGTATTATAAAATGGCATATAGGGAATCTTCAATGGCAATTATGCCAGTCTTTGGAATCCAGTAATTACGTCCTGAATCAAGTGATCAGTTGGCTGAACATAGCACGCCACAGTCCAAATTAAGCAGCAAAATAGTATTATACTATTATATCGATCAATATCTCATGTGTCAGGATAGAACAAATTAATCAATCTTGACAGGTATGATTAATTACAAGTTAAGAGATAAGAACACTCTCAATATAATATTGAGTACTCCTTGGCACTTGTCAGGTGCCTTAACGACTTTGCGAGTCTAGCTATTTGCCATTAGATAAAAACTTTGTTTTCAAATTGCAGCACTGCTGACTTATGCGCATCACACATAGCTGCTAAGTTACCCGAGCATTCGATTTTTGATACGGGGAAGTGCTTGGGTAGCTTCTGAATCATAGACGTAATTAGTAAATTACAATTAAACTCGATGCGTCTCTTCAATGTGAGACAGAGTTGGCATTACGCCGAGAAGCCGAATGTCATAGTAAATTGTTTCGTGACTTTGTCTCTGGCAATTTTTGACCACAAGGAGTTCGATTAGATAAAAGGCCAACTAGAACTAAAGTCGGTCAAGCTGGCGCTAGAAATTTAAGATTGCTGATGATCCGCTCTCTTTGTCTTTGAATCTTTCATGCAATTGTTGCTCTTTCTGATTACAACTTGTGGAATTTCACCAAACTTGTTTGATCTAGTGGACTAGAGCTACTGAGTCTATTTTGCGCAAGTAGGGATGTTAATTTCTCCTTCCCTCCCCTTCTATGCTTAACATATTCGCTCTAGGCCGATTCAAGATGGGGCATGATCTTCTACGGTTCAAGATTGAATTGGAGACCATCCTATCCGTTGGAGTAGTGGGACTGTGGGAGACAATAGAGGGATTTGTTATCATGTTATGTATAAATCATATTCTACAGCTTTCATGCATTGTATATATATATGTTATGTATACTATATACTCCAATGAGTATTGTATACAAGTCTGATTGGTCACTAGTCACTACATAAATTGTCAATTGATTATAGGTTTAAGTTGTAAGTAAATTCGTCCAGAAATAGATGCCAACAAAAGTCATACTTACAAGTGTCTTCCGTTCCATTGAGAAAGAAAATGTACCACTAAAGTTCTTTCCAATCCATTGAACCGAAAAACAAAAGGTTTGTTTCTACTCCTTTCACTGTGGTTTTTTTTTTCTCTCTACTCCTAGTTTGAATTTAATCTGCAAATGACGACTGTTCATAGTCTCTCAAAGTAGAGGGACGTGAAGAAGGTCAGGTTCATAAAGGCATACTGTAGTATCATTCATCAAGAACTAAAATTTGGAGTCGGGAATACTATGATCATATGATGGGATCGGAAGATGTCACACCAATGTTTTAATCAGTGCAATGCCTAGTCATGCCATCATAGTTTACCTGCTTTGTATTATTTCATATATAGAAAATATAACATATGCCACAATTCGAAGCAGATACATCTAAGTTAATAAACTAAATTTGTTCTCTTGTCCTGCTGAAAGCAATAGGTACGTAAACTTAAGTCACTTTGAAAACGTCATTGTTTCTCCACCAATTGATTATTTCTCACGCAAGTACATCAGACATCAATCTCGTATGATTGATGATCCTGATAGAAAGTCATGTTGTTGATATATGTGTCAATAATGTGTGTAATTGTGTTGTATTTGAAAACATTCAATTGCAAGGAGACATTTTGTTGGTGTTTTAACAATCGCAAAAAGACATACAAACATACTCCATACTGAATGAGACTGTTTTACATTACGATTAATGTAATATTTTTTTCGATAATTATTTTACAAATTTAATGATAACTTGCAAAAAAAAGCTTAAGAAAATATTACAAAATTAAAAAGAAAGAACGCGAATTAAATATCTACATACATGGATTGGATGAAAATCCCCTCACCACGTGCTCCTCTACTTGCTAATTAATCGGCTTCAAAATTGACTTCCCTCAGTACGGTGTTGGAAGGACACACCATTCAACACATGGAGAAGATTACGTAATTTATTCCAATGGAAATGTAGACTCTAAGGGCACTGACGTTCTTTCAAAACCAGGCAAATGTGTTCTTCAAATCAGACTCAACAATTATTTTTCTCGTTCTCAGATCCTCTTTTTGAAAAGTAGTCTCCAGTACAGACGATTGCTAAAAACTCTAGTTCGATTTCGTGTTTCTACATTATTACTTTTGTTCTTTTACTAAAACGCACTTCAATGATTCTAAAACATTACAAAAGGTGATTTTCCATTAATTCAATAATCTTTTCGTGCAACACTCCATTTAAAATAAGGATCTGTTTGGTCATGTACTAGAAAACTTATCTACTCTAAATCGAGCTCAATTAAAGCAAAATGAAAAAAAAAAATGATTGTAAAAGTTGTTTTACATCTAAGTTAATCAATTATGAAATCTACCGTAGTCTTTGGTTACTTACTTCTAACTTTCTAAGTCGTATATATTAAAGAAATAAAAGGATTCACTGATAAACGAAATCAATTAAGTGATTAGAAGTTCCATTTATCAAATAGTATTTCGTGGGACTTTATCAACCATATGGCCAAAAGAGGGGTTTTTTTTTAATGACCAATGTTTTAAAATTGCACCAAGGATTAAACTAAATTGACCCAACGGTTACTACAAACTAGTAAAAATCAAGTTCTTGAACCTATTATAAATCCCTTAATAGTACGAAAAAAGGCTAAAATTCGGTCAAAACCAGTCGATTTAACCATTTTTGACTTGTTTTTTTTTTGGTCTTTGAAATCGACCAGGTGATCTAGCTTGGTTTTCAAAACTTTGTTAATAAATATGATTTTTTTTTTATAGTAATATTGTAATCAATCATACCAATGTTTTTTGGTTCAAAGCTCGTTCCCATCATGAATAAGGTATTCAAGTTCCATAATTGGAACTTGGAAGAGCTTCATATTTCGCCTAATAATCATGATCTGTTTTCACTCTTGGAGGAAGTATTGTGCTTTATTAATTCTACTATAGCATCGGACTCTACTCGTAATCATGTACGTCTTTATCATAAACATCTAAATCTAACAAATGTTACAAACTGAAAAAGTGGTCTTTCCATTTGTCTTGAACAATAGCTATGAGAACCTTTGTTAGCCGTTCATTGAACATTTGATTTGTATTCATCTCCCCCCTCCTCCCCCCCCCCAGCTTTGTTGTTTTTGACAGTATTCGCCCCCAAGTTGGTAATACCAAAATATTAAAGTTTTGATACACATCAGAAAGTTGCTTTTGGTAATTTTTATTTTCTATTGAATATCAAGAGGCTGTGGATCGTTGGGATCATTTTCATCACCATTAACTCATTGTCCATTGGTCTTGCTGATTTATGTTAATTGGTCACAGAAAGAGTAGGATGTGGGTGGTGTTTACAAAAAAATTGCAACTATATATGGAAATATGGAATGATCTCATAACTTGACTAACTCTCTAGTCTCTACGGCTTCTTTTTTTTTTTTGGGTGTAAAAGGGGGCAAATTAAAGCCCATTTTATAACTAGAATTAAGTTGCTACCATCTCTTATCATCGAGTAGCCTAGCGCATCCTCCACCAAGACCTTCATAAGTTGGGGCGGGGGGAATCATAAATACAAACTGAATGTGGAACTAACTAGGCTTAAATTTGCTAGCGTGTCTGCAACACGATTTACTTCACGATAAACATGCTGGCACTGAACTGTCCATCCTGGTGCTGTAAGAAGCGCGCTGTCGACACTGTTGGACAATGTAGAAGAATGGACTAATGGACTGGGTGCCACTGTTGAGCAGGAGAACGACAACCTCCGATTCTAGTTCTAGGATAACTCTCTACAACTTTTAGTACGTACTTGATTTTATTACTAGAATAAAGAATCGAATTATGACTTAAAAGAATCATAAATCTAATTCGCCCCATAAATAAATGAGGTAAATCAGTTTCGAATTAAACTAACGTTTGAATTTGAATCGAAGTAAGTGCTTGTTTGGTTCAATCTTGTATAAGTATTATTTCATGTGAAATAAAATATCACTTGAATTGGTATTTCCTTGAAATACAACTGCGTACAAACTAATAATTGCTACTAGACCTAAGTCTCATAATAATACAGTCAATGCTCTGTTCAAGTTGTGGCGCTAATGAGTCCAGAATAAAGAGCCAATTAAGAGAAAGCTCTTGCAGCATAGACTTCGAGAATGACATGCAATAAAATGAGAGTTCCACGCGTTCGGGATATCCTTGTCTTTCTTACAGTTTTGTCGACCTTGATTACACAATATGCCATGCGCCTTAATCGAAAGCAAATATCACTTGGTACATCTGAGTATCACAACATCAGTCTAAGACATCCACATAGAATGGATTTTGATCGATGTTGAATAATTGAATAAACTAATTAGATATTAAAATGTATAAGGAAAATAAGTCGAAATGAACAAGACCTCAAATGTATTAATATATCCATCAACTAATCTATTCTTTTTTCCGAAGGAAATCAACCAATCTATTGGAGCCTAAAGGAAGAGTTGGTAATGAGTTGCTAGCTAGGTCACGGCCTATACACCGGATCATCAACTTGAGAATTCACATTGTACGGGTCCCTAGTCCTATTGCATATCCAATACAATTCAAAAGAACTCATGAGTTATAATTAGCTCACACTATCAATCTACTATTGTTTTTTAAAGCATTACAACAAAATATCATTAGTCACCTTCTAAACGTTATTCTTCAGTACATTTATTATTAATTATAAATTAATCTAGTGTACTAAAGACTTATTGATCAAACTATCGATCTACTCCCCTTCTACCTCACCAATGCGGATCACCTTTACCTTTTCCTTGTCACACAACCACTTGAGATATAATAAATACAACCTAACAAGTTTTCTCTTTCATTTTTATAATCCAAATCTTAAAAATTAGGCATTGGTTAATGGTTACAGGGTCGACAACATGTTAAGAAACTAATTGGAAAGTTCTAAGTAATAATAGTTGGAAGCCAATCACCACCACATCCTTTATTATCTTAAAAAAGAAACTACAAAAGTTGGGGGACCAATTAATTCTAAAAAGCCAAAAATGATTAGATAACCTTTTAAATATATGAAACAAGTTCATATAATAGAAATTTTTTCTGGAAGCATACAGGAAGTGAGAAAGGGACTCCAATGATAGCATGGGACACAGTTTGCAAACCAAAGGATTGGGGGGGTCTTGGTTTGAGCACGGCCAAGGCTACCAATTTAGCATAC
>ONZK01002534.1:70675-81549 GCA_900322385.1 Pharnaceum exiguum | reverse complement strand
TAGGGGTCATTAATCAAACTTTTTCTGTCATTAATACCCACTCTCATATATGAATTAAGGGCCTGTTGTTTACAACTTAAGTTTAGTTCAGTTCAGTTTAGTTTTTCGCAATTCAGCTCGTATATTGCGAGCGTAATAAGCTTTGATCCTAATATCCATTGTTAGTTATTAGTATATCATTGGAAAGGTCTCACAATATCGATAAGGTTTTGATAAGTGTTCGAATGTCAAAACAATTAAACAAAATATTAAGTTTTTTTCTGTTTAGCTCAATTCGATTCAGTTCAATTTTTTCGTCAGCTCGGTTAAGTAAGTTCAGCTCTAAAGAATTTTTTTATATTTCTAAATTATTCAAAGGAAACGTAAATTTGGGAATTGAGGTGGAAGAAAATCAGCTTGTATGAAGAAGCTTATTGTGAAAGTAGTTAAAACCTTTCTGGTTGGAATTTATCCGGGTCGGCCCAAAACCGTGGGTCTCGATGTAGCTTCCACAAGTTGATAATAACTTGTGTTCCCTCTTGGACGTGGTAACCCAAAATCGAACAACCCTGGGTTGATTGATGTGGTATACCTAGTGGAGCAGGTGGGTATAACCGAAGAGTTTCTTTGATAATAGCTTGTAGATAAATCAACTTTGGTATGTCAGGCTCTTCGGCCCATCTGGACGTACCAACAACCCGATCCAGTTCATCTTGGGCTCGCTTCAGTATTGGGGCATGATTTATCAAAAGGGACAATGCCCAAGTAAGGGTCGTAGATGTAGTATCGTTGCCTGCGAACAATGTTGCCTGTAAAAAAAAATTCATTATAAGATTTTATTTGCTTCATGTTTTCGGGTTCGTCGAGCTTCGAGTCGAACCCGAGCCATAGGCGAATAGTTTAGGCTTAACTCGACTCGTTTACACCCCTGCCTCCACGACATACCTAAAATTTCGTACAAATAGTAATTGTCAAAATAATTTTGGGACAAAGAGAGTACTTATTTTTCTATGTATATAACTTATACGATGTAAGTCATGGTTGTATAATTTAGAAAATTGATAGATAAAGAGAACTTAACTTTGCAAATATGAGAAATGTTTTGGATGGAGAAAAAATTATACTTGCTTAATTTTCTATCTTGCTTAATTACTATCCTTGTAGTTTATACGATCTAATTTAACTCACATTATCATTTGAGATTATGGTCAAACATGAAAAAAAAGTCCATTATAACCTTCTAATTCTTTTCCACTAGGTAATACTATTAATCCATTAGGTTCTAAAAAAAAATTGTACAAATCCATTCAAAAAGTAAGTCCCGTGTCATTATTAAAATGTATATATATATTTTCCTTATCGTTAAAAGTCTTGACAAATATGCAATTACCAAAATTAGTAATGTATACTAACTAACGTGAAAAAAGTATTATTCTTATCGCTCTATCTAATTAAGGTAGAAAAAATATTATCCTCCTTGATCTATCTAAAATTGTTTCATTTCTATCTAAGTTTGTTGTATAGATGTTTAAAAAAATAATTTAACTATTCTATTTTTAGAAATTTGGTCGGCTGAGAATTTTTTTCATGGAACGTTTATTTATTCAAAAAGAGAAGAAACATATTTTATTTGTACTTAATCATCTTTTTATTTTAACTAATAAAATAACGTTTAAGTCTTGGTTGATTGGTACGTGCATGATTGGTTTGTGCAGCAAGTCTTTGATACTTTCGGGGTGACTAGTCATGATATAATTCTGAATAATAACATATGATACTAGCTATTAGTTTTTTTTAGAGTGACGTGATTAGTATTTTATTACTAATTTGTGACTAATAGTATTTTAAATGTGACAACTAGTTATAACTATATTGTGGTGCTTTGACAAAAAAAAAAGGGAGAAAAAATTGGATGAACTTTTTTCATATATAAGACTGGGTAGCAAGGGAGGGATTATTAATGTTTACTCGATGGGTTATTAATGTTTACTCAATGGGTTATTAATGGCTACTCGAATTGAACTAATACCCAGCCTCATACATAAAACATGTTTATATCATTTTTATTTTATTTTTTTGAAAGAAAGGACCCAAGTTAGAGGACACATGGCAAAAAAAAAAAAAAAAAGGAACGGTGAAAACTATGAGCTAGAAACACGTTTACTTTTGTAAACCGAAATTAAGCGCCACTGATAAATCGAAGCATACCTCGACTGCAGCTAAAATGATAGTTTCGTTTGTGAATTGATCAAACTTTAAGTTCCCCTTTTCTACATGTGATAACAATGCGCCAATGAAGTCCCCATCATAACAATTTTGTACTTCATCCACTGCTATCTTTTCCTGATGCTCATCGATCCACCCCTTCACGATCGAATCAAGCTCCATGGTTGCCTTCTTCATCTTATTAATGGGACCTTGTATCTCTAACCACTCAAGTAAAGGTACCGGAACCATATCAGAAAGTACTAGTAGTCCAGCAGCATGGCTGAATTTTGTGATTGCTCTTCTAACCCTCTCACCTTCATCATTTTGATCTCTTCTGATATAGGCGTACCTATAGTTTTAACGCAAACACAAAATTTGCTAATGACACGGTATTGTACGTACGTATTTTGATTAGAAAATGAGGTAAATTGTATTTGTGAATTACGGAGTATATAGTAGTCATCAACCCAATCTTAGCTTGGTCCAATGGTATTCGTCTCCGGTGTCCACACTGGAGACCAGGGTTTAAATCCTGTTGGGACTTATATTAATCCATGGTTATACGTACCCATGGGTGGGCCATGCTTACCTTTTAAAAAAAATATATATAGTAGCCATCAAGGGGGCGGAGCACCTAACCGAGATGGCAAAGTGCTACCTTGAATTTCCGGAATGTCCGGCTGGATTCGAATCTCACCGCCCACAATGCAATATGTGGGATTCCTTACCACTTTTAAAAAAATATATATAGCAGCCAACAAGTCCCAACAAGCCATTAGCTACATCGATCGGCTATGCGCTATATAATTGAATAATTACAATAACAACAACCGATCAGAAGAGATAATGAAAGATTTTCTTAGCAATTTTGCCCTTATTTAAGAAAATAGAGAGGTTGTTTCCGAAATTGACTAATTGTTGTATTGAAGTATTGATTTCCAATAAATTCATAAAAATAAGAAATAATGGAAGATTTTCTTAGCAATTTTGCTTTAATCGATAATTACCTAAAGTTGAAAGATGAAGATAATTTTTTTCTAACTACACTATTACAATTCAGTCACCAAAACGTCGAAATATCATGATTGATTGATTTCACTCAGAATCACTAGGCTATTTAAAAATGCAACAAATTGAAATGTTCGGAGTTCAGAATATAGGAATAACTTGCAGCTCATTAATTTGTTTAAAAAAATAATAGATCGCAATTACCTTTTGTTTGTAACCATCCTCAAGGTTATATTAGTTACTAGATTAGTGAACCATTCCCCCATGTTTACCGCGCCATCAGAGCTGTCGTGCATACATTTGGAGTACAATTCTTTGATGAATTCTTTTAACTCACATGCCCTTAGTGTCCTGAAATGTCCAATCTTGGCACTTGAGAGAAGCTCCAACACGGCCACCTTGCGTACGCTGCGCCAATAAGGTCCATAAGGGGCAAACCCAAACATTGCAAAATCATGACCTGTGTACTTTCCTAAGCTAGACGTAGATCGAGATGCGAGGACGATGTCGTTGGTGGTGAAACACTCTTTCGCTGCCTCCATTCCGCTAATAACGACCGTCCGTTTTGTGCCTAATTGTAAAGCGAATATCGGACCCCATTTACCAGCTAGGGCTCCTAAAGCTCTGTAGGCCGGGCTATCGCCAGCAAGCAAAGGAAGGTGGCCAATAATTGGCCACCTTCCTGGTGGCTGGGGGATGGTGTGGCCAGCATAAACTATCCCATTGCGTATCGATGACTTTGACCTTGATATGCAAGATAGTATTATGACTATCACGCTACCCACTAATAACGCAACCAAGGTAAGTGACGCCATTATTGTATATAAATTAAATAATTAAAGAATAAGCCTAATCAAGGATGATAACAGGTTGAGTTTCAAGGAATAAATTAATTCAAAGACCTAATTAACAAGGAGGGACACCGAACAGAACTACCCCCTTCACTGCCCATCGCACCTCTTTTATACCCAAAAGAAAAATGTTTACCGGCCTATTTAGTGCATTAAAAATGGAAAATAGAAGTGGACAGTACAGAAACGTACGTAATACGTTGTCACTGTAAGTACGCTTGAGCTCCATATGCAGAATAATGCATGCATGTATCATCTGTCTTGATCTATTTGGCCAAATGAACGTACGTTCGATCGTGTGGGAAAAGGACAACTCCTTAATTATCTAGCTTCCTGTTTCATGTGTTTAGGCAGTGAGCAGAAGGTTGGTGTTCGTATTTGCCATGAAGGTCATCGACCAGCCTCGTTCTTGTCACAGGGATATGATGCATGCATGGCACTACTATATGTGGTACGGTAGTCCAGAATTTGTTGGCACCAAGTTTCCTTAACAGTTAACACCTTAACATGTAACCACAATCCGAGTTATGTAAGTACATTTGAAAACCATACCTATTTAGTATAATGTCCTGTTTCTTTGTCACTGAAGAACGGACATGATTATATATTTTTTCTTCTTCTTGGTGCTCCTGATTCGTGATAATATTTGTTGGGTCAAGCCCACAATACATAAAAGTGGAAAATTGAAGGATTGGTTTTACGTGGTTACAGAAGTGAAAAAGGAAGAAATTGGTGAATCTAAATGGTGGGTCCCATGTGTGCAATGTTAAGGAAGTTTGTGACGTGAAGAAGTTGTGCGAGAAGAAAAAAAAGAAGTGTTAGGCAGTCATGGAATATTTTGAGTAGTATTAGAAAATAATAATATTAGGAAGAAGATTATTATTTCTTAGTCCTAATAGAAGTATGGTTTTTTTTGAGGAGCTTATATATACTTAGGTAGACACATAGAAGAAAGTGGCTTGGTCCGCGGGATCTATGAAGAGGTCTCGTGAGGAGAGGGGTTTATAGCTTTGTCCCTAAAGAGCTATTGTGGGTTTAGAAGATGAAGTTTGAAGAAGAAGAAGAAGAAGAAGAGGCTTTGGCCTAAGGGGGAGTATCTCCCCGTTGCAGTGAAGATGCAGATTGAAGGTAACGGTTTTGGGGCTTTCCCGTACATAAAGCCAAAAAGGTGTTTTGGGGCTTTCTCGTACATAAAGCCAAGGTCGGTTTTGGGGCTTTCCCGTTGATAAAACTAAGGAGAATATTGAAGTGTGGTATCAGTTATTAGTAGTTTGTGTTAGTAGTCTATGGTAGTTATTAGCAGTATTATTGTAGTTGTTGGCAGTTATTAATAAAGAAGGTGTGGTGATCCAAACCACCAGTCAATCTCGTGTGTGTTTGAAGTTATTATGAAGTTAAATTCCTAACAATATTGATATCTAGCTAGCTGTGTCAATGTTAGCCTCTAGCTTCCTCTTCTTCCTTTTTTGAAAGGAGCTGAGGCCTCCTATTTGTAGAATAAGAATAATACAGTTTGAATAATAAGTTTAGTTAGTTACATGGCTCATCAATAACTTTCTCACGGATATTTATTAGAAAAATTTGTGTGAACCCGTTTCATACATTATACTTGATAAGAGGGGTCATTATATTATGTAGCCGATGGGTCATTATTGTGTAGCTAGCCAAGGGGTCTTTAGTACCCAGTCTTATATACGAAACTAGTTCACACATTTTTTTTGGAATGTGGATATTATTGGGCAGACCATTCCATAAACTTAATAAACTAAGGACGGTTTGTTTAACTTTAGTGGTACACGTCTGTTTCAATGTGTGTGAAATCGTTTCATATATAACATTGCGTATTAATGATATATAGAAAAAAAATTAATTAATGACTTCTTGGGTGGTCATTAGTGACCCCTAAATGGCCATTAATGACACCGTCTCATATCTGAATCATCTGGTACACAAACTTTGTGATTTAGTATTTCTGGTCTAGTTCAGTTCAATTTTAATTTGTATATTTTTATCTACCTTTTATTTAGTTTCTTTTTTCCAGTTAAATTCAATAAGGTTATTTTCAATTCAATATATACCATTCACTTCAATTTCTTAGAAGCAAAAATAAACACACAAAAAAGATAAGAGTGTTAACTCATCATTGGGTAAACTATCTTCTATCTATGGGAGTAGAAGTGTAGAACTCAACTGATAAACTTATCTATTTTTGGGTTATTGAGCTTTTGGAGTTGTGGATTATTACTACATGTTGATATTGAAGCTAATGCCTCTAGGATTTGAAAGAGCATTCTTTATACCCGCAACTTCTTCATCCTGAAAGCAGGCTCCGTTGATATGGCTAAAGTTATCTTCTCTACTTGGGATGTCAATGGTAAATCCCAGACCCATCATGCTTATGCATTTCTGTGTGGACATTTGTCTGAATGTTTTTGGAGAAGAACTGTCTGGGATTCAGTCAATTTGCATAGACTGAGTATCACAATGGTCTTATCTATCAATGACTGTTTGATCACTCTTGATAATATGCAGAAGAGAGGTTATCTTTTGGCTAATCGTTGCTATTTGTGTGAGAGGGATAGTGAGAGCATTGCACATTTATTTATTTTTGGTGTGCTTAGACAAGAGCTGTGTGGGGGGGAGATAAGGAACTGGGCAAAACTTTATTATCGAGTTCGTTACATAATAGCTGAATTGTGATTTAAGTTTTGCAGTAACAAAGGCAAACATTGGACCAAGAAGCTACATCGACTTTGTGTTGCTACTACAATACATTGCTTATGATTGGAGTGTAATAACAGAATTTTTGGTGAAGGTCGGGTAAAGAAGATTGAAGACTTAATTCTTGTAATTAAGAGCTTAGTACAGAGAAGAAAGATTTTTATTTTTCAAAAACAACTTCTTTCCAATGTATCAATAGTAGATTGATAATTGGATATATAAGATAGTTTGTTCATGATAGGATACGACATCCTTTTTCTTTGATCTTTTGTAGTCTAGAAAATGTAATAGATCTAGAGTCTCTATAAAATTGGACTATTATTCGGAGTTAGAGTTCTTAAGTGGCTCTAATTTGAAGATTGGTATTTACCAATAAAATTAACCAATTTTCAAAAAAAGAAGGACAAAGTCTCAAAAAAAAAAAAGAACTTGACTGTACAAAGATTTGAACGTAACGGTTTACTACGTACTTCAAATCGGCATGCAACAGCCCCATGCAAAAATTTCAATTTTATTTTCTGTAAATTCTTTTTAATAACAAAAGAAAAGGTGAATTTTAAGATAATTTTCAGCTGAACTTCAAAAGGTATGAGATCATACACATTACATGCATTATTGGGAAGATAAAATTAACATCACATTCACAAACTGGTGCACCTTCACACCAATAATAAAAAAACGGTGAGGGTTTTTTAGAAATATTATAATAATATTTTGTATATAGGGATTCATGAAGTAGACACAAGTTAAGGTGTTATTTGGGATCATTTCGAGTTTCCAATTTTCATTATTTTTTTTTAAAATAAAAAAAAAACAATTTCTACAAACCAAATTAAGCGATTTTCTATTTTCTATTGTTTGTTTTAAAGACCATAAAGAGATGTTATAGGCCTAAAACTTTAGTTTAAAAAATAACTTTGTTATCACCAAGTTGAAAATATTTGAAAATCAAAAATTGAAAACTCACAATGATCTTAAACATGGCCTAAAAGATTGAAGCTAAACTCAACTTGTTATAGCTAATTAAAGTGAAGTGCACTTAACTAAAACTAGGAAGATTAAGTCTAGAATTAATTCCATAAGTAACAATGGGAAGCGCTATATGATCCCTTTTTTTTGGAGGAAGTGGAGAATATATGTAAGTTCGAAATAATAATATCATAAAAGGTGATGATACAAGTTTAAAGACAAAAAGTATTGCATAAGTTATATTATACTCTCTTCATCCCAAAAAGATATTGACTGCTAGTATTTGCACAAAGTTTTATGTAGTGGTGGTCTATGGTTGAGATTTCTCCGAAAAACTAAAAAAAATTATGAGTCATATAAAAGTTGCCTAAAAAGAACTTTGTGAGACGTCCACAATAAAAGTGTACAAAATATTTAGGGTTAGAGGGAGTAAACTGTTTATGTGAGGACTCATTTTTTACACATGTCTCTTACTGTATATGACCGTTTCATACAATAAATTCTGAAATAACAAATTAACCTAACCTTACTTTTAAACTTGCGGTCAACATGTAATATAGTAGAACGTGCCTCATGGTCGATGGAACCATTCTCTGTTCATCTTATTTAACTTAATTTCCAAATTATTTGATAAGTGTTCAATATATAGTAAAGTTGAATTATGTTGAGGAGTAATCAATTTAATTGACTCGTGACTTTACTTTACACTTAATTACTATTATTTGATCTCTACAATTTAAATTTAAGAGTTCTAAGTTACATTTAGGAGTTTAAAGATCAATTCAGTTCAAATAATGTTTGCAGATAACATATTGTTATTTTGCAAAGGGAGACATAAGTCAGTGGTGCAGATGTTATCTGGTATGAAAGCCTTCACAGCTGCTTCTGGTTTGAAAGTGAACTATTCTAAGTCTGCTATGTATTGTCATAATAGAATGAAGGGGAACTATAGAGAATTAGAGAAGCATCTGGGTTGCAAATTGATACTTTACCTTTCAAATATTTAGGAGTGCATGTTAAGGGTACAAGATTGAATGTAGATGATGGAGAGATTTTGGTGGAGAAATTCAATAAAATTAGAGTGTGGGGGACAAGGAATTTATCCTATGCTGTTAGAGCCACATTGATTAATGATGTCATGTTACATTTACATACATACTGGGCTAGAGTATTCCTACTTCCAAAAGGAATATTAAAGCAAGTAGTAAGTATATGCAGAAATTTCTTATGGACATGAAGCCATCAATACAGCAGAGCACCTTTGATAGCCTGGGACCTAGTATGTAGAAAGAAAAAAGAAGGTGGCGTTGGTATCCAAAACTGTTACTCTGCAAACACAGCTGCAGTGGGGAAGCTAGTTTGGGATTTAACCTCGAAAGAAGACTTATTGTGGGTGAAGTGGGTGAACCACATATATTTGAGGGGGGAATCTACATACCAACCAAAGCAAGATGTGGGTTGGTATTGGAGGAAAATTTGCAAAGTGAGAGATAAAATTGTGTCTACTTTTGAAGGGAATGAATGGAAGCTATCTAAGAACAAATCTATAACAGTAAGATAGCTTATGATTGGCTGAAGGGAGATAAAGATACAGTGTGCTGGCATTGTTGGACCTGGAATGGGTTAAACATACCAAAGCACAACTATATCTGCTGGCTAGGTATACAAGAGAGATTGCAGATCAGAGAAAAATTGTTCAAGTTGCAGATTATTGATACAGATCTTTGTCCATTGTGTGAGGATGCAGTAGAAACACATCAACACTTATTTTTTGAATGCAAATACTCATCAGCATGCCTTTCATTGTGGAGGGAAAAGACAGGAGTTCGGATGTCAGCAGCAAAGTTTCCAGAGATAGTGAAGTGGGTGATTACAAGATAAAAGTAAGGGAAAATCAAGAGGAAAATTTTACTTAGTGCACTGGCAGCAACAGTGTACACAGTATGGTCTTGTCGAAATATGGCAATTTGGGAGAAGAAGTTGAAGAAACCTGAAGTGATGATGAATGGTGTTTTCAGAAATGTAATTAGTTTCATTGAGAGTAAAAACATCAATCAGAGTTTAAGTGTTAAAGAGTTATTAGATAGAATTAGAAGTTAGTTAGTATATAAGTTTTAGTTTAACGGAAAAAACCTTTCCTAGAAGGTGTGTTTGTTAAATTAAAAATTGAGATAATATCTTTTTGTAAAGTTGAGTCTGTAAAAAGTCTGTACATATTCTTTCATTTTTAATGGAAATTTACATTTACCGATAAAAAAAAATCAGTTCAAATAAATCCAATTAATTTTGACAATGCCATGGGTATAGACCCTTATCAACCTAGTTATTCAATTCATTTAAGTTTATTCATTTCAGTTAGGTAAGAGTATTCAATTTGATTATGTTTGGATTTTCAAATTCCCCTGAAAATTATAATTAAAATTTATTTGAGCTTAATTTGGAGATTTTAATAAAAGTTCAATTCCGAATATATTCTTCATCTCAATTCCTTCTATTTTAAAAAAAACCTAATTGGTTATCTATTTTTGTTTACTTTAATCAAAACTATTCAGGAGGTCTGAGTTAAAGTGGTAGTTTAACTTGTATCAGAAAAAAAGGAAGAAAAAAGTATCGGCAACAACATCTATAAGCTCAACTACTATATATTACCACATTTAAAATTTATTGATATAAAAATATTATTTAATTTAAAATGTAAAACTAATATTTACTAATAACTTTGAATAATAGATAACATATTAGCACTTACCTACCAAAATTCTATCAAAAGGTACGATTGCTAAATAATGATTAAAAATAAAAAGCATATAACAAAATTTTCACAACATTATTTGATTAGTGATAAAAGCAAAGAAAACAATTTCTACTTATTAAAAATTGTAATCCCATATATATATATAATCGAATATTATTCATGTAAGCTTTAGTGACTCGTGCATCTCACATGTTTAAAATCTAGTTTAATTTAAACAAAAATTTAATTGGTTGATTATAATTTTGATGGGACCTCTTTAGCATGTAAAAAATATACCGATTATTCCATTTTTTTTAAAAAAAATATATTCTCTTCTCCTAGAGACACATTTGATCGGATTATCTCATATCAGGCCGTGCCTGGATTGGGGGGGGGGGGGGGGG